>JAPTHN010000045.1:1757875-2062834 GCA_026936325.1 Platynereis dumerilii | reverse complement strand
GACAATTTGCCAGTTGTCAAAGATTTGTACCTCAGTTGCTGCTCTCTCCTTCCTCTCTTCTGCAACCTGAGTGCATGAAAGTGCACAATCACCACAAGGTGACAATTATTGCGTATGGTGCTGACACCTTGTGTATTTATTACTTTGGTCACATGACTGGGATTGGTCAAAATGGCGGATGTCAACAGAGGGCTGGTTGATGATTTGAGTGATTTTGACAATGAAGACTCGTCTCTGCTGGATGGCCGGGCTCGACAGGGTGCAAGAGCAGGTAAAACAGCTCATACAATCTGGAAGAAATCTTTCAGCAGCTTTTGTTAATCTGTGTTATGTTTTTAAATCAATGTGATTGCCTTGCAAGTTGAATGAGTGCAACTGAGTTTTTCACATCTTAATTAAGACTTAAAAAATTACAGCAATTTTTGACAGCTGGTTCAACTGTTAAACAACATGTTGAATGTGTTGGTGTGTAGGCATTATTGAAATTATGGTTATCTGGTTATGTGTGCCTTTATAATGCTCAGTAATGCCTGAAACACGTACATGCGCTTTATAATGATTTATTTGCATAATTTGGGAAGAAAAAAACTTTTAAAAATCAAACCAGATAAGTATTTGAAGATTTTATGCATATTGAAATTAGTAAAAAAAAAAACAGAACAATAGGCCTATGCCGAGAATCCTCTGTGAGGCTCTGGATGGGGTTTCGCATCCCCCTGTCCTTAGGACATTTAACTTTTGTCATTTCCTGTCCCCCATAACCCCCATAAAAAGCCTCCTCTGTGCCCAAGATTCGGATTAATTGTTAAATTGTGTGCCGTCGAACTTCGGACTAGGGCTTTCTGAGAGCCATTTCTCACACTGAAGATACTAAATATGAAGAAAAGAATTTGTTAGAGCGCAGACATTTGCGCAGTTGCTACGGTGACTCATCTGCTTAAAGGATTTATGTCAGCCATTTAGGCCTACTATAATACAGGGGTGTCGATTAAGCAATTTTTTGTGGTCGCCCACAGGACTAGTAACTCCAAAAATTTACTAGTCCTGATTAAAATTTTGTCGCCCTGAATCGCGGAGCATCGCAATGACCAATAAATAGAAAGAACTTTACCAGAAACGAGTATATAATTCTGAGCTACAAAATTGCACAGAAAAAAGTTTAAAAATTGAAATATAGCTTTATAATTAGATTTTGGACCTTTTGGCTTTTTATTTCTACCAAATTGTGTGCAGAAGTCTTTAGACTCAGACTTTTCTGCATTGTTGTGACTCTCTTCAGGCCTCCTCTGTACACACTGATTGGGGTCACGTCGGTATGAACCAAAGATTTTAAATTTTGATCCATTACTACAAACTTCAAAGGATTCTTTGCCACTTATTTTCTATCCAGTTTGTGTGCCATTGAGGATACTTGATCCTCTTCTCCCTGTTTTCCTTCCTTAGAAAATACTGATGTATATTGTACTCAATGACTACTGATGCTATTGTCCAAAACCCTCACAATAAAATCAGTAAATGCGCTTGCTTATTGAAAGCTTCATGAAGCCGGAAGAACCATCTTTGTTGACTATACTATGAAATGACTACATCATCTGTACTGGAAAAAAAAACTTTTTGAAATCCAAAATAAAACTTTGGGGTGGCTCAAGACTTTTGCATAGCACTGTATGAATTAACATACTAAGGTCCTAATGTAAAATATCATTATAATTGGCGCTATAGATCACTTAGCAGTTCCATGATACTTGGTAGACTGCAAACAATTGGTTGCCTATGTTTCATTGATGGGCATAGCTAAAGTACTTTTGCTAATTTAAGCAAGCCTGGATATTAGTGTTTGGTATCAAATCAACTTAATTTGCAAAATATGAACCATGATTATGTTTCCACAGCAAAAGATGACAACTAAAACGTTTTTGACTAAAAAAGGTAAAGTTTAGGCCCCTAATTGGGTAAACAATTAGAGGCAAACGCATGTGTCACGGTTGGCTGCACACTTGGCTCAGAGTCTAATCTTTGGATCCCTATGATATTCACTCGCCCACGGGCGAGTAGGGGATTAAAACAACTAGTCCTGACATAATCCACTCGCCTCGGGCGATCGGGCGACCGTTAATCGACACCCCTGTATTTAATATATACTGTATATAGTTATTTATGTGCATTTTATTGACATGGATAACAATGAATAATTATTAATGTAATTATGCCTTTAGAGTGGTTGAAACCAAAAACAAAACTTGAATTAATAATTTTTATGTTATTTGTGATGGAAATGCCCATTCAATATTAAAATTTTTTTTTCAACAGCTCCGGTATTCATGATGAGTATTAGAGGAAAAAGTTTTGAAATTTAGTGAATTTTTTAATTAATAAATGTAATGAGACTGGCAGAAAGGCGGTTTATTAAGAGCAGTGACCCCCCTTCAGGTCCACAAATCCAAATGGAGATGTCGTGTAGCGCCGCTTATTGGCCCCATGTTAAACCCCCCCCCCCCGGCCATTTATAGATCTACATATGCCCTTGTGCCTGGGATATATGTTGCCTATCTACAATATGTTTGCACTGTAGAATTCATCTTTTGATATGTGAAATCAATCAGGCTGTATTATTAAAAAAACGTAGGGTTAGTAGTAGTAATGGAGATTTATTGGCCTAAGAAATGTCACATGAATTTCGAACTTGCGTATGGTAAGTTTCCTTGAGTCGGACACAAGTAGCTTAGGAAGTGTAACCTTCAGTCGGACACTTGTGTTGGGCTGAATTGACTAATTGAGAGCATGTTAACCATTATATTTGGTACCAATCTACAGCTTAAGACTTCCTTTATCTGTTCGGAAAGTATCAGCTTGATACAAAAAAAGTATGGTAGGTTTTTCGTGGCCCTAAAGAAGGGGTAAAAATCCCGTTTTTCTGTTAATTTTCGTCTGAAATTTGTGAAGTTCAGTAAAAATTAGCCAAGTTGAAGGATCTTCTACTGGCTTATGCCCCATTCCACACAGACAAGACTTTGACAAGAGTATGTTGGCAAGAGCAAACTATCAGAAATCGTGAATTCACTCCCAGAGCATAGTTTCCACTCTCAAGAGTGAAAATTTCACTCCCAGAGTAACACAAGATGCTCCCAGATCATTGCCACACTCGTGGAAAACTCTTGGAAAATTTTGAACAGTTTAAAATTTTCTGAGAGTATGGAATTGATCTGGGAGTGAAATATTTGCTCTGGGAGCATCGAATTTTGCTCTGGGAGTGTCAACTTTCACTCTGGGAGCAAAATTTTCACTCTGGGAGTAAAAAGCTATACTCTGGGAGTTAATTCGTGATTTCTGAATTTTGCTCTTGCCAAGGTACTCTTGGGTTACTCTTGGCAGTGTGAAAGGGGCTTTATGGTATTGATTCACTTAAGTCTGTCTAGGATTTAGTTGGAACTGGACTTAATCTCTTTGGGGCTCTATTGTGAGCATTTTAATGGAATGGAAAGTTCCTTTGCAGCTGTATCTTTAATGTCTTGTCTTAGGTAGATCACTGTCCGACCCAAGGTTACCCCTCTCCTTTTTTTGTTTAAAAAAATTAACCCTATATCCAGTGAACTAATTATGCAAATGGGCAATTTTGTATTGGGGTTGGGCAAAACGTTCAATTTGAGGCCCTGGTTGATAACATAAATCATTTTAATAAGCCTGGTCAGATATCACTTTTTAAATGTCTATAGAATCCGGCTGTCCGACTCAAAGAACCTTACGCCACACATAATTGATTTTTAGCTGCGTGGACCCGCCGACACAATAGATTTCCTGCGATGGAAAAAAAAATTGAAAAAAAAAAAATTTTTTTTTACATTATAAAAAAACAAATTTTCACTTTTTTTTTTGTCCTACCAACCAACCTAGAAAAAGTGCCTTGAGAGGATCCGAGAAGCTAAAGATCAATTATGTGTGGCCTTACCCTATACCATGGTAGGCCTGCATCTCCACCCTTGGAAGGAAGCAGTAAGAGTAGCGCACATGTTTCTTCTGTCCCTACCATACAAAAAGTGGCCCAGGGGGTATAGGGGGGAATGGGACGTATCTCGGGTGCGGGGGGGTGTGCCCTGGGTGGGGGGGGGGGCGGGGGGGGGGGGGGGGGTGTGCACCTGTGTGGGTTTGCATAGATTCATCTGAGGGGGGGGGGGTAGCCTACTCTTAGTTATTCAACTCCTACATACTTACCATCCTGTCATCATCATTGACACCAGGTGACAGGAAGTCAGTGAAGTAAAATTTTATTATAACATCGGTGTTGACAATAAAATTTGATAACATAAGCTGTGCAGCTTTTGACGGACTAAGAAGGAAATACAAGAGATACACAATGCAGCTGTGCAACAGTTGAACAATTTCAAATAACCCTCACTGTGTTCATGAATCATGTGTATATTTACCTGATATATCAGCTGGTTCAACCAGTTGATTTCCATATTTTATTTAAAAAAACCTGATTCAATCACATTGAATGCTCATAAAACATTTTTGATAGCTTGAAGTGTTACTTTAATTGCAATTGTTGATTCCTCGTAGAGCCAATCATTCCATAGTACTAGTTTCTATGTTTTCCAATATATCCATCATGTGGTGCTGTAATTAATTAATTTTTTGCTATAATTCCAATAAATATTTAAACATGTTAAATCCTTTATTATTTGAATAAATGCATTTGGCAAAAACTGACTTTCCATAATCTTGGTTTCCGTGCAATACATGATCAGACTGATGCATTCTAAAAACAACATTGCCACATGTGCTTGTCAGCTCTGTAAACATAAAGTGTATGAAATAAATTGCAAGTTTAATTAGCAAACAGGTGTGAGCAACACAGCCTACCCGAGCTTCGCTTCATAACTAACCGAACTAAATGTAGCATATATGCTTTGCACTGTCGCGGTACTGTAGGCCTACAGTCTACATGTGCTTGGACTGTCGGACTTTACTTATGGTGACATTGATGTTGCTTGTGTATCAAAACATTTCTTCTTATGAGTTCTGGTCATGTTCTGGACTTTCACAAAGGGATTAATTTTGATTTAAATTTAGCCTGTGAAGTACAGGTACTGGGCACCGAGGTGTGTGGACGCGGAACAAAAATTTAATTTAAAAAGATTAATTAAAAATCATTGTATCACAAGTCTGTGGAATAGCCCCGCACCACTTTTGCACTCATGGATGAAAAGACTAGCATTCTGCACCCTCATCAGAAGATGTTGGATGCGGCTGAGAGTAACACTCCGCTAGATGAGCCCAAAGGTAGGGATTTGAGAGTTTTGGAAACTTCAGATTGTGAATTTTGAGGTATTTATTACTTTTTTCACCTGCTGGGTGGCCAAGTAGCTTTGATGCCCGCCTGCTCCACTGAAGGTCTTTGTCTGCATTGCATTGGTTCGAACCCCGGGTGGGGAACCAAACATTTTCATTGTACCTTCATGAGCAAAATCCCAGTTGGATATCGTTCGGATGAGACATTAAATTGGCGGCCCCTTGTATCAGTATAATTTAACTCCTCCAGCGTGTTGTCAAATTCTATTGTTCAGTTATGTCATTCTTTAAATTAAGTGCAATATCAGATTCACAGGAGTGGTTTGGTTTCAGCTGTTTTTGGATCATTAAACTGTGCTTGCTAAGAATTAGACCAATGTCCAGTTTTCATCACTATTAACATTTAACAATACATAACTAAAAAATACACATTAAAAACTCCTTTCACTGACATGTAATGAAGTTGATGAGGAATGTAAAAAGATTCTGTGAACTGTTCTCTGAAAATTTTATAAAAACCAGAATCATGGAATTTCCATGTTATTCATAGTTAATAGATATTTATAATTCATAGGGGGGCCACCATTTAATCTTAAGGGCCGGGGGCTTGGATTTTTTTTAAATAAATAATTTCTTGCTCAGTTTTGATGAAATAAATAAACTCTTTCTGGGTAGTCTTGAAATAAATAATTTCTGGTGGGGAATTTCTTGACAGGGTGGTGCTTGATTTAGAAAGGAATATTTGGGGATGTTACGCTACCAAAATAAATAATTACTGTCGACGTTACCATGAAATAATTTCCCGCCAATCAAAACTTCAACCCCCCGATCATTAAATGGTCACCCCCTAATTTCCTGATTGACGATGCATTTTGTATGTACAGTAATTGGACATTGTAAAGGCCATTATTTACCATTTTGAAGGCATTCAAATCAAACAACATGTGTTACATATAATCACAACATTTAATGAATAGAGTCGAACAAAGTCAGTATTCAGTGTTTTATATGTAATTGTATAATTCAGCCTTTAATGAGTACCCTAAACACTAAACATATTAAAGCTTTTACTCAACTTAGTTTGTATAAATAAATATATAAAATGAAAACTTGCACACATTATTATTATTTGGATGGCTGGTTGGATACCTACAGTGCTTATGTTAAAACTGAGTCATGACTAACATTTTTTTTTAGTCCCATTGTGTATAGATTTTTGTATCGAAACCGGACCGGTATCGTTTTTAAAAAGTATCGGCATCGGACTGGACCGAACTTTTTGGAAAGGTACCGACTACCCGTCCCTAGTTTAAAAGTCAATCTGGTAACCAGTGACTCCCCCCTCCCCTGACTGGTTGCCAGAAAAAAAAATGAAAATTTATCCTGAAAAGGAAGAATAGTAAGTAGCACACAGGAATGCCTGCCACGACAGACAAAATATTTTTAAACATATTTGAAAGATGTTGGCCTTATGGTAAGATATATTTGATGTAATAAATATAGATAGTATGATGGAGATAAGGCCAGGCAAACTTGATTGTTAGCTTCTCGGATCAACCGACCTAACAGATTTTCTGCCTATGGAAAAAAAAATTGAGCATAACCTGAATTTGTATCAAATTGACATAAAAGATTGAGTTTTCATTTTTCTTTTTTTTTCATTCTGCCGACCAACCCTCAAAAAAGTACCTCGAGATGATCCGAGAAGCTAAAGATCAATAATGTCTGGCCTCTCTGAAGTCATTTTCGTCTGTTTCATTTGCAGCAGGATGGTTCAAATGTCGCCACATTATGGTCTTCTTGTCCTTTCTGGGATTCGTCAACGTCTACGCCTTGAGGGTAAACCTCAGTGTGGCCATGGTTGCCATGGTGAACAGTTCTTATGAAACAGACACAAACAGAAGTACGGAATGTCCGGCAGACGTCAATCCCAATGCTACGCGGCCGGCTGTGAGTATTACTGAGTAAAAACCATTTTCTGATATATTCTTTATAATCAATAATAAATTGTACAGTCAGGGCAATCTTGGTCTGAAGTGTTCTCTGGACCGGGAACTTCAGCTTCAGCAGCTTTTGACTAGGTTGCCACTGACAAGAATAAACTATTTCTGTCTGTCTGTCTAGCTGTCTGTCTGACCTTCTGCATCTTTTTCCATACCATGAACAATAGGAGTATGAATGTGTGTCAAAAGCGTGTCGCTATTTTCATGACACCGAATAGTATGATGCAATGAGATGCATGAATAGGCTTACTCAATTTATATTATCTTCTCAAATTCAAGTCGAGCACCGAAAAGAAAGTTACATTTCTATCAGATCATCTGGTCCTGAGCCTCATTGGAATTTTTATACAGACATTACATAACCTTTGAATAAACATGATGATCGTCAGATGCAAAAATGTAAATACTATGGGGTCATGTTACTGTATAAGATGATCAGCTGATAAATGCTCGACTGTATGACATTAAGTTTACTTGTGAGATGTAGCACGTTTTAATGTAAACTGATAACCATCAATCTGTTGAACTGGGTTATCACTATTAAAAAAGATAGACAGACTAATATATATAATTGTCTTCGCTTGTACATACCGTTGTGTTTAGACCCCCCCCCCCACCCATGACTCTTCTCCTCCTCTATTTGAAAGCACCCCACTCTGCAGATCCTGTTATTGCACCCTTCTTAAGCTACTTTGCAAACACCCAACTTTAAGCAAACCTCTTTTTAAGCTTTTTCGCAAACAGCCAACTTTAAGCACGCCTCTTTTTAAGCTACTTCGCAAACACCCAACTTCAAGAACCACACTTCTTAAGCTACTTTCCAAACACTTAACTTCAAGCACATCACATCTTAAGCTACTTTCCCAACACCGACTTCAAGCACCACGCTTCTTCAGCTTCTTTCCAAACACTCAACTTTTAGTACCCACTTCCTAAGATACTGTCTAAACAGCCAACTTTAAGCACCCCACTTCTTAAGCTACTTTGCAAACACCTAACTTTAAACACCCACTTCCTCAGCTACTTTCCAAAACGCCAACTTTAAGCACCCCACTTCTTAAGCTACTTTGCAAACACCTAACTTTAAACACCCACTTCCTCAGCTACTTTCCAAACAGCCAACTTTAAGCACCCCACTTCTTAAGCTACTTTGCAAACACCTAACTTTAAACACCCACTTCCTCAGCTACTTTCCAAACAGCCAATTTCATACCTCACTTCTTAAGCTACTTCCAAAACACTCAACTTTTAGCACCCACTTCCTAAGCTACTTTCCAAACAGCCAACTTTAAGCACCCCACTTCTTAAGCTACTTTGCAAACACTAACTTTAAACACCCACTTCCTCAGCCACTTTCCAAACAGCCAACTTTAAGCACCCCACTTCTTAAGCTACTTTGCAAACACCTAATTCTATTTCCGAATCCGGAACGTAGTGGTCACGTGAGAGCGAGATCTGGCGAGCGGAGTCATAAGCGATTTGTCCAGCGGGGTTGACAACATCATCGCACAGCGATTCTGGAAACTTCTATAATTTTCAGACTTTTGTCACACTTCTGTTAAGTTTTCGGGCGATATACACCTTTACGAAGGGTGCTTACTTCATCTACCATGCCGGCGGACGATGCCAAAAAGCCTAAACGGCGAAAAACGATGGAAAAGGCGCGAATTGAAGATAACATTGACGACGCCATCTTGGCAGATTCGCCGCCCGGCTCGCCTGAAAATTCTAAAGAATTGAAAGATGTGAGTAATCTTGAGCCTCCCACTGGGAGTAAACTGTCTGATGGGGCCACTGGCCAACAAAAAGCGGCTACTAGCCATTCTATGGCCACCACTGGTGGGCCTGGTCCTTCAGGGGCCGACATAAAGTTTGACAAGTTGAGCATGACTTTGGAAAAAATTGCAGCTGGTATGCAGAGCTTGAACGACAATTTTACCGCATACCAGGATTATTACGATGACGAGTATTATGAGGAGGATTGGACAGAAGAACCACCGGTTTCTAACCCACCTCCATCTAGTTCCAAGGTTCATGAGATGTCAGATGACGAGGATAGTCGTATCCAACCCAGTGCCTCTGGTACAAGCAGTAGGAAACGTTCGGCTGAAGTCCTTGGAACAAGTGATGAACCTACTGCAGCAAATGAGGCATCTTCGGTCAAAGAAGCTTTTCTCACAGGATTGACTCTGGCCTCGGGTGCACAGGAACAGAGAGGCCCTCCACTGGAGGCCACAATTGCTGATAGCCTCAACAAGCTCATGCGATCAAGAAGTGATGAGGCCGATGAGTTGTGTAAGAAAACTTTTCCTCCTGCCAATTGTGATGGTCTCTGCCCTGTGAAGGTGAACCCAGAAGTTTGGGCGAGGGTTTCAGCTACTGCTAAAACTCGTGATCTGCGAATGCAGAATGTGGGCAATTTTCTGGTTGCCGGCACTACACACTTGGCTTATTTGGTGGACATTATGGCATCCCACTGGGATCAAGAGACTGGTACTCTGTCGAACGCGAATGCTAAGAAATTTTTTGCTCATGCACATCAGTCTATGGTACTTTTAGGCACTGCCAATTATGAGTTACAAATGCGTAGAAGGGAATTATGAAATACGAAATGAACCCGTCTCATGCTCATTTGTGTGCACCTAGTATTGAGTACACAAAGGAACTGTTTGGTGAGGATGTTACCAAGAAAATTAGTGAAATTACCTCCCAGAACAGAGTGGCTGGCAATGCCTTGAGGGGTTCTTCACGTGGACGCAGGGTCGCAGGGGTCAGAGACGTGGCCGAGGTCGAGGCCGAGGCTGAGGATTTGGCCAAGGCCGAGGTTATAACCAAGGTTACAACCAAGGTTATAACCAAGGACAGCGTGAAGACTATTACCCAAACTACGCAGAGAACAAGGGCCGGGGCAAAGGCAAGAACAAGCCTAGAGACGACTCGGCTCAGTAGACTCTATAGAAGCAAAAGTTGAACAAGTTAAGGTGAGCTCTAATGCAGGTCGAATATCACATTTCTATCAATTTTGGAAGACTTTAACTAAAGATCCTGTCATTCTGGACTCTGTAAAGGGTTATAAGATTGAATTTGTTAATAATGACAAACCAATTCAGTGGTTTATTCCTTACCCCATACGTATGTCATCTGACGAAGACAGTGTAGTCGATGATACAGTTCAGGGGCTGCTTGACAAAGGTGTCATTATGCGGACCAGCCACGAACCTGGGGAATTTATCAGTAATATTTTTGTGCGAAGCAAGAAGGAATCTGGAAAATTCCGCATGATTTTAAATCTTAAACCACTGAATAAGTTTGTCGTATATCACAAATTTAAGATGGACACTTTGCGTTCTGTATTGAAATTACTAAAGACAGACTGTTTCTTGGCTTCTATTGATATTCAGGATGCTTACTATTCTGTCAGAATTGATGAAACTTATCAAAAGTTCTTGAAATTTGAATGGCGGAATACCTTGTATAAATACTGCTGTCTGCCGAATGGCTTATCTTCTGCGCCAAGATTATTTACAAAGTTGATGAAACCAATTTTTGCCAAGCTTAGACTTATGGGCCATGTTATTACAGGCTATATTGATGATGTTCTCCTTGTGGGGGAGACTGAAGCTGAATGCGAGAAAGCTATTGTTGATGCATCTGCCATTATGAGAAATTGTGGGTTTTTTGCTGCATGATGAGTCTAAGTCAGTCTTGACACATACTAAATCCATCCAATTCTTGGGCTTTATTTTAGACTATGTAAACATGACAATCAGTTTAACCCAAGAGAAAAAACTTAAATATAGAGATATATGCTTGCAAACTCTGCAGTCCCACACCCTCTCAGTTAGAGAGCTTTCTCGAGTGATAGGCAAACTCGTCTCGGCGCTAGATGGTGTTCAATTTGGAAAATTGTTTTATCGAAAACTTGAAAATGCCAAGATAGCTGCCTTACAGAAACACAAAGGCGATTTTGATGCAATTTTGTCAGTTACTCCATCAATGAGAGAAGACCTGTGCTGGTGGGTTGACAATCTACCTTCCTCTTTCAATTACATCTCCAGGGGAAAACCAGCCGAGGTGCTTTACACTGACTCCACAAAAATAGCTTGGGGAGCTGTATTGAATAATGAAAAAATTGGTGGATTTTTTGGTTCTACGGAACTTACTGACATTGGTGACAACATTAATGCTTATGAAATGTTGGCTATTAAACTTGCACTTACGGCATTTAAGTCCTCCCTTGCCTCAAAACACGTTTTAGTCAGGTCTGATAACACCACAGCGGTGGCTTACATCAATGAAATGGGTGGAACAAAATCGACTATGTGTAATAAGATCGCCAGACAAATTTGGCTAATGTGTATTGACATGAATACATGGTTGACTGCAGAACATCTACCGGGAGAGCTCAATATTGATGCTGACTATCAATCTCGCTCACAGAATGAGCGTACTGAATGGGCCTTGAAACAGTCTGTCTTTGATCGTATATGTCATATCTTTGGTGAACCTGAAGTAGATGCTTTTGCTTCTCGGCTTAATGCTAAATTACCAAAATTCATTTCTTGGCATGCAGAGCCAGATGCATATCATGTCAATGCTTTCACTTTATCTTGGCAAACTTTATACCTATATATCTTTCCACCTTTCAGTTTGTTGCACGGGTTGCACAAAAAGTTATGGAGGACGAGGTTGCACAAGTGCTGTTAATCGTCCCTTCTGGCCGACACAAATATGGTTTTCACCAATTATGAAGATGTTAGTGGACCTTCCTGTACTACTGCCATCGACACCCGACCTACTCAGCTTGGCTCACAAGCCAACAGCAACACATCCCTTGTATCCGAAGATGTGTCTTCTGGCCTGCAAGTTGTCAGGAATTCATTTACATCAAGAGGAATTTCACAGGACGCTACCGCCATCCTCATGGCTTCCTGGCGCAAGGGCACCAAGTCCCAATATCAATGCTACATTCGAAAATGGAGAGACTTTTGTAGTTCAAGGAAAATTGATTACACCACGCCATCTGTTGAAGTTGTCATAGAATTCCTTACCGAACTGTACAACAAGGGACTTGGCTATAGTGCTATTAATACCGCCAGGTGCGCATTATCTACTTTCATATATTCTGGAAATATCACTATGGGCTCACACCCATTGATCCGAAGATTTCTCAAGGGTGTGTACAATTTGCAACCTTCAGTCTGTCGCTACCAGCTTATGTGGGATGTGAATATTATGTTGAATTTTCTCAGGAAGCTTTCACCGGTCAATTGCATTGACTTGAAGCAGCTGACATTTAAAACAATGATGTTGATGTTGCTTGTGTCGGCAAAAGGGGACAATCTCTGCACTCATTGGAAATACGGGATTTAGAGACTAAGAAGAGTTGTGTTGTATTCAAAGTTTCTGCACTGCACAAGGAAACACGGCCAGGCACAAATTTGAAGCCGTTAGAGTTTAAGTCTTATGCATCGGACAAGAGACTTTGTGTTGTTCATTATTTGACAAATTATCTTAATAGGGTAAAACCCATCCGACGGACTCACACTCAATTGTTTCTCAGCTATCGCAAACCTTACAAGCCTATCTCCAGATCGACATTTAGTCGCTATGTTAAAACAATCATGGCCATGGCAGGCATAGATGCTGACTTCAAGCCTCACTCTACAAGAGCAGCGGCTACGTCCAAGGCATACACTAGCGAGGTGCCAATGAAGGATATCTTGGACAAGGCAGGTTGGAGCAATGCTCGTACGTTCGCCACCTATTACCAAAAGCCTCTGAATCAAGATCAGGAAGCCTTTCAGGCAGCTGTGCTACAACAATAGCAGGTAATTCTACCTCATTATATTCTTTAAATATGCTTTATACTCTTGAGTACAATATTGCCCACTGTGGCTCTTGTTGGCAGACGGCTGAATGACCGTCCTGCTTCGAAGCTCTCACGTGACCACTACGTTCCGGATTCGGAAATAGAATTCCAAAATTAAATGAGATTTATCGAAATTTGATTGGGATTCTATTGAAGAATCTAAGGAAGTAGTAGTGGTCATGTGCCCAGCCCACCCATACCCGTTCAATCAGGGGGCTGATTATTCATGGTTTTGTGGTCTTGGATTCGTCCGGCCATTCAGCATGTAAAATATGACTCCGCTCGCCAGATCTCGCTCTCACATGACCACTACTACTTCCTTAGATTCTTCAATAGAATCCCAATCAAATTTCGATAAATCTCATTTAATTTTGGAATTTTAAACACCCACTTCCTCAGCTACTTTCCAAACAGCTAACTTTAAGCACCCCACTTCTTAAGCTACTTTGCAAACACCTAACTTTAAACACCCACTTCCTAAGCTACTTTCCAAACAGCCAACTTTAAGCACCCCACTTCTTAAGCTACTTTGCAAACCCCTAACTTTAAACACCACTTCCTAAGCTACTTACAAAACACCCAATTTCAAGCACCTCACTTCTTAAGCTACTTTCCAAACACTCACCTTTAAGCACCCACTTCCCAAACTACTTTCCAATCAGACAAATTTAAGCACCACACTTCATAAGCTGCTTTGCAATCAGACAACTTTAAGCACCCCATTCCTTAAGCTACTTTCCAATCAGACAACTTCAAGCACCCCACTTCTTAAGCTACTTTGCAAACGCCCAACTTTAAACACCCACTTCCTAAGATACTCTCTAAACAGCCAACTTTAAACACCCCACTTCCTAAGATACTTTCTAAACAGCTAACTTTAAGCACCCCTACTTCTTAAGTTACTTTCCAAACACTCAACTTTAGGCACCCACTTCCTAAGCTACTTTCTAATCAGCCGACTTCAAGCACCCTCTTTTTAAGCTACTTTGCAAACGCCTAACTTTAAACACCCACTTCCTAACTACTTTCCAATCAGACAAATTTAAGCACCACACTTCATAAGCTGCTTTGCAAACACCCAAATACTTTGCAAACGTCCGACATTAAGCAGCCACTTCTTAACCTGCTTTTGAAAGATCCTTGAAAATAAACATTATTTATTCAATTTCAGTCAACGGGTGAATTTCCATGGCACAGCACGTTACAGGGGCAAATTTTGGGCTCATTCTTCTACGGGTATATTTTCACTCAAATCCCAGGAGGGAGATTGGCAGAAATGTTTGGCGGCAAACTCCTGTACGGTTTAGGAGTGTTGTGTACTTCCATATTTACTCTACTGACCCCTGTTGCAGCCCGGGTCCCAGGGTATGGAGCTGAGCTATTAATAGCTTTGAGAGTTTTGGAAGGAATTGGGGAGGTAAGTAGCTTTTCACCTTTTTTTTATTGTTTTAATTTTTACCAAAAATTGTGCATTATGTAAAAGGTGTTTGATAGATGATTTGCCATTGTGCTTGTTACTTTGATGAGTTTGAAAATTTATTATTATTTTTTATTTAGATCCTTCTTTATTGAATATAAAACTGTGCTACAGATGGAACACAGGGGGTCGCTGAGTCAAGACGCTCTATTTTTAATCAAGGGATATTTTGTGATCCCAGGAAAACTATCAAATTAAATTAAAAGTATATATATTTATAACTTTATATATATATTAGTATATTTGCTGATGTTTATTTTGCACATTTTCTTTGTTTTCTAGGGTGTCACTTTCCCAGCCATGCACGCGTTACTTGCCAAATGGGCACCACCTTTAGAGAGAACAAAGATGGGGACATTTATTTATGCAGGCAAGTGAATATATCCATGATTTTATTTGAAAATTAATTTAGATTCAAATGCATATTCAGTACAGGTTCTGTATTATAATTTTCGGGTGCATTTATGCGAGATAACAATTCATAACTTTCCGATGAGATAAACTAGATCAAAAATTAAGATTCAATGTTTTATATGTATATAATATAATATACCCTGATATTAATGTTTGTATTTTTGCTGTTCCATATTTTTCTATATTTTTTATCAAATTGCAATGGAATTTATATGTTCTCACACAATAAAAGAATTTGAATTTGAAAAAACATTTTTGTATCTCAGAATCCTTGTAGCTAGTTGAATTTGCATTCAGCATATTCAAGAGATTCTGTAAATTCATACAGAATCTAAAGTGCTTGATTATTTCTTTATGATATTGCACTGAATTGTGACTTTAAAATATCACATATTTAGCATTTATGCAATGGCCTTTTTAATGTCCAGAATAATAATTTGAATATTTTCAGGATCTCAATTTGGTACTGTGATCTCACTACTCGTGTCTGGGATTATTTGCAGTAAATTAGGATGGCCTTATGTATTTTATATCTTTGGTAAGTACATAATGATGTTTTTCTGTCTCCTACTTCTATTGCCATAGTAATTTGTAATTCATTAAGTAAATATAACCTTTTGCAATCGTGCATTCTGAGTATTTGAAATATTCTATTTGAGAATTTTCAGTTCAATGCAATGAGTTTTATTACCATCTCTATCTCTGACAAAGATCCTTCGCCTCATTGCCGTGTCCTCCCCCTGTCCTAATTAGCCTATAAAGTGCATAAATGTGCGACATAAAGCCTCAATCATCCATCCATCCATCCTGACTCTAACAAAGGCTTATCTAATACCTGTCTTTTAATGTTATCCAGTTGTTTATTTTAACCATTTTAAAACTTAATTCTTATTGTCAAATCCAATATTTATTTTTTATTTGTTGTAGGAGTCCTAGGATGCCTATGGTTTATATTATGGATGAATCTAGTCTTCAATAGTCCGGCAGAACATCCGCGCATTTCTATAAGTGAAAAAGTTTATATAGAGAAACAGATTGGAGGCTCAAGCCAGGTATATTCTAAATAATCGTAGATGGTTTAGATGTCAATAAGATTTATGTGCATGGATTTCTATTGACATGTGTTGTTTTACATTCTATCCATTTCCTTTGCTAGTTTGAAAAATTAATTAATATCTCCAAATTCAAATTCAAATATTTTGTTGATACACATTTAAAAGTGTATCATAATTGTGAAATCATCGAGAGAACATTTACAAACAAACAAAATTGCTTAGTACTGAGATATTTACAAAAGGACAACTTGAGTTGAAAACGGATAAAATGAAATTAAAATGTCGACTCAAGAAGCAGGCACTACTCTTTCAGAGAAGAAAACTACCGTGGAAGGCGATTTTAACGTCAGTGCCAGTCTGGGCTTGCGCCGTGGCGCACACCACCTACAACTGGGGCTTCTACACTCTATTAACTAGTTTACCCACGTACATGAATGATATTCTTCACTTTGACATATCCAGTGTAAGTATATATATAGGCCTAAACAGCATAATTCCTTATTCTTTCCAAAATTTGTCTGAATGTGAAATAGATTACAAAAAAGAATGAACACGACTAACTCTAATTTTTTTAATGGAGAATCTGCTATTCTCACTGAAGCACAGGAATCTTTCAATTGTAATTATAAAATATTTTTAAATTCTCACCCAAATATGACAAGAAATACAATTTTATATGCAGAATAAAAAGTTCTACTGAACTTCTTTTTTTTTCTTCTCAAAACCAAATCGTAATTGTCACTCTCGCTAGATAAAAAAAAAGAATTTATTTAATCTTTTGTTAGCTCCAAGTTAAATGTCAATATATTTATTGCAGAATGGCATAATATCAGCCTTGCCCTATGTCGTCATGTGGATAGTCATCGTATTAAACGGACAATTTGCCGATTGTCTAAGAACAAGACATATCCTATCCACTACGGCTGTTAGAAAGATCTTCAATACCATTGGTGAGTAGTGCGCTGACAATAAGGCCACCAGATAAATTCTGATAGATGGCGTCCTAGTCTAAATCTAGGATGCCACTCCTTCTGGTGTTTTCTTGTAACAGTGCGCATTTTTAAATACTTCTAAATATGATGATCATCTGTTGCCTGGGTTCTGTACTTGCGCAAGAACAAAAGAAATTGAAATGAAGGAATTAAATAGTTTATGAAGTTGAACCAAAACATATAGGTATACAAATATTTAAAGTTAAAAAAAAAACCATGGTGGAACTTAATTGTTGTGTCTGACTAATCTTTGATGTATGTAATTTTGTCTGTAATGCTGATTTCTGGAAATTTTATGAGACATATAATTAGACCATTTAATGATGTTAAGCGTTTATAAAGATAGATATATCCCGTTCAGTAACTAGAATGATATTGTCCAATATAGCATGATGATATGATATAACTTTTCCCTCCAGGTATGGTGTGTCCAGCCCTAATACTAGTCGGACTTGGCTACGTGAAGTGCGATGCCAAATTGGCCGTTGGGTTGCTAATAGCAGCAGGGGGAATGGCCGGTTTCTCTCAATCGGGATATAACGTGAACCACTTGGACTTGGCTCCTCCATATGCTGGTGGGTGGACTTCTCAACAAAAGAAGAAATGTCCCCCTTCATTTTTTGCTTATAATTTGTAAAAAGACATTCTAAAAATACTCAAATGTACTTCATTATAGATCCGATACGTTGTATCTTGATCCTTATAAATGTATTGCGTGTTCCTTTAATTTTCAAGGAGTAATTTCAATAATTTCAATAATTATCTTTTTACATTCTCGCTATTTAGTGTGCTGATTCACGTGAAAGTTGTCTGTCACCATCCATCAGTTTCAACTGATTAATAATTATAATAATCACAAAATCTAGTGGAACGGGGCAAATTCTTCACCTAAAACGTGCAGGCAAATCAAAAACTCATTTTTGAATTCCAGGTACATTGATAGGCCTTACGAACACTGCAGCTACTATTCCGGGTTTCCTCGCTCCCCAGGTTGTGGGTGCTTTGACAAATGATAATGTAAGTATGATAGTTTGTCATTTATACTTTCTTGTGTGGTTTGATATGTCACAATTAGAATTCATAAATTGATGACATAAAATGTTTGCCTGTTAGGGGTGTCCTATCAGCTCATCTTCATTTCATAATTGTAATATATCCTTTGCTTAACTTTTGTCGTATGCTTAACTTTTGTTGTAAGTTATGTTAAATACTTGTAAGTTACATTGTAAGATAGATGGAAATTAATAAAAATCTAAATATGAATCTGAAAAATGCGTTCAGATTGAAGCATACGATGTAGTTTCAGTTGCTTCTTCAAGAAAGAATCTATACTGTTTCCAATCCCTTTTGAAAACCAACAAAAACATTTCAATATTTATTCTTTTGCGTTTCAGCACACTTCAACACAGTGGCGCAAAGTCTTCTTCATATCCGCCGCGATGTACGTCATTGGGGCCTTCTTCTTCCTCATCTTCAGCTCGGGAAAAGAACAGCCGTGGGCGAGAGGAAACCAGCTCGGAGATCAGGAGGAGGAGCATGATGAGAATAGTGTAAATAAAAGCAGAAATGGACAAGTTCGGCCGTAGTAGGGTTTTGTAAATATATATATATGTTAGGCCTACTTTTAAATTGATATTAAAATTGATGTTATAATTAATAAGATGCATAAAATAGTTATGTGCAATATGTTATGGTGATTAGAAGGTCTATAAAGTGCCAATTTCTTTCTGACAATGTCAAAAGAAGGCAGTGGTTTTTCAGCCAAGGGATAGTTTTTTAGGGGGGGGGGGGTGTTTTTACAATGCACGTTTAGAAAAATCCACAGGTGAGCTGCAAGTGAGTTGACAGCTTGAAAAGTTGAAAATACCAGGCAGGATAACAGTACCCCAACTATTTGCATGCACATGATATGTGTTAAATGATTACAATTGCCTTCTTGACCACTTGTATTCAACTTTAGGTATAGTACATTTCTTGTACTGTCAGGTACTCAGGTTTAATGTGCCTTACGAGTATTACAAGATAACCTTTGGCTTTTTCTGGAACCTTAAAATAAATTTACAAACAAACAATACAAAAAAAAAAAACGAAACATCATCAAATAATTTCTGACTCATTTTTGGCCATGTTGCATCTTTTGGGATTTCATGGAAAAAAGACAGACATATATTGCGCGTATTCAATTGTCAATTAAATTTAGTATTATTTTGTTACAATGTCATTGACATTTTTTTGGTTCAAGACTATATTTTGTTTAGAATTAATATTTTATTCGCTATAATTAGAGTTGCAAAACATTCAGCAATGTTCAGCCATTGTGATAAAATCCAGGGTTTGAATTTTAAAATACATTCCTTTTCTATTCTAACTAATATATATCTATTATTATATTTATTTTAACTCACTCTACTTTTGCCGAAATTTGTGATGTCATGGTAGCAAGTATTATTTATTGCATTTTGGTTAGTTTCTTTCTACAATACTTTGTAACTAGGATATTACATGATATTATTATTCCAGAAATTGGCCTATGTATTAGTTAATTTATGCAAAGAGGACAGCCAGTGTGCTTGATCAAATTATTTATTCAGTCTCAATGTAATAAACCGGGCCTTATCTTCGCGTAAAATGTTGTTATACTCCCACGATTGTACTCTTAATTGATTGTGTCATTTATTTATATTTCTTGTGTATATTTTTAGTTAGTATGCGAAGTGTAATTTTTCTAGTGGATCTGACATTATCTTGCCTCATTGTCAGTTTTGTATATGTGGAACTGATTAATTATCCTTGTTATTGCGTTCTCGTAAAATTCTTGAAAAATATAGAACAGACAATTTAAAAGGTTTGCAAACTGTTATCATCATCCTTTTAATTAAAAGGTGGCTCGATACTCGTGAACTTTCCGAGATAGGATTTCTTAAAATTAGTTTTAAATGATGCAAAATGTAGTTTATAGCAAGGATATGTAAACAAAAGTGGTCGCTACCAGCCTTGATTTCAAAATATTTGAGGTTATGTAAAAGAAAGTCAGTCCACGCAAACCTGAAAAACTCAATTTTTTTACTTTAAAGTTTTCGCTGCCATTCAGTGGCCATTCATCCTATGTTATTAAATGAAGTATGGAATTAAAGAGGACAGTATTATGGAAAAGCTGATCAAAATTCCAGAGAGATATATTTAGCTTAAAGAACTTTTCTAGGGGTTCAGAACAAAAGTTTTGATTTTGAAAATTTTTATCTTTTTATGAATCATAGCACTAAAAAAAAAAGACGAGATAGAATTTTCTATTTCTTTGTCATTGCTTCCAAATTAAGTGAGGAACAATATGGCGACATTGACGAGGCTTCCAAAGGGCCTCGAAATTGATATAAAAATTTATTTATACAACAGAGTCATTTTGGCGAAATTAGACATGCCTGCCGAAAATCGCCTGTTAAAATTTTCTATGCTGAGTATCAAGCTGAAACTCCGGCTGTATGTAGTCCTCTTCATAGGGCATCTAATGCTCCAAACCAGAAGTCTCTAGCCCCAAGATAAGTGGCAAAAAATGCCAAACGAAACGGCCGACGCACAAAATTCTAAGAATTAAAAAAGATGCTGAAACAGTGTGCTCAGTTCTCTGCTGGAATGGTGACGTTACGATAGATAGGGCCTGCCTGGCTGCGCGTGGATATGCGCTCACTACTACTTTGCACGAGTAGCGAGCCACCTTAAAGTGAGGTTTTATTTCAAAAATAAATATTTTTCAGAAAGAAGACTTATGTCACATGTATTCACTAACTAATGATCCAGATAAATGACTACACTGTATTTGAATCTTTCAGTGGTATTCCAATCAATCAAAAGCATTTTCCGTGACAATTTTAAACTGTGTTTGTTAATTTTTTATCAATCTGTGTGACAGTGTGTGTGTGAAATAATGTTGAACATATCGATTGTGATATTATGAAACAATTCTTTTTTGGATGAAAAAAAGTGCCTTGTATGGTGGACTTTGTGATGTCATGTCTGAGGATAAAATATATATGTATACACTCAAGTTTTAGACTGCATACACTTCTTAAAGCATTGTTTAAGAACAACAGAGTTTTTCTATAACGATCTTACTGTGTTTTAAGTATGTGCCTTGGTACTTTGCAAAAGTTGTTTCAAATCCTGTATAGATTTCTTGATATTAGTATTTATATTATATACTCAACGACAAAAAAGTCACATGTGTCATATATGTTTGCATTGAGGCAGCATTTACTATCGTTCCTAACGAACCTCAATCAACGCAATAAAAATTGAACTCTTGTTAAATGTTTTGTTTTTGTAAAGTCATGATTATCATTTACAAACAAACAAACAAACTCCCGAACAAGTTCAGACTGTGATGTTTGACCTGACTGATCTATACCAATTTGTTCCTCATCACTGTTGGAATATTGTATGGTTTTGCCTACAGATTATTACTAAAATTTGATCCTTGAATTTGTTTTCCTTTCTCGGTAGCAATGGCTTTTTGCAGCCGGATCTGGAGACCAAGAATTTGACAAGGCATTTCTTGTTTTCCCTTTCTCTGGCATTTTTGTGGCAGTCTCCTGAAGTTTTCATTTCTCTTGTTGGAGACTTTTAATTCCTTTCGAATAATCTCTATCTCCAATCACCTCTCTTGTCTCTCTTGTTCCGTTCTACGTAATGTACAATGATTCAGGTTCATTAATCTATATTATATTATATCGTCTTCACTGTGTGTCATTTACTTTTGTGTTTATATGTCTGGGCCGTCTTTGTATAATTATCATTGATTACATTGTGTTTTTCATTAGTCATTAGCCCCTTGTCCTTATTAGCCTTCGAAGTGCATGAATACAGGACGTGAAGCTCCAGTCATCTATCCATCCATCATCAGGTCATTAAAGACTGTTAAATATGCTGTGCTTTCTTTCATAGCATTGTGATTATCATCAAATTAAGAAAGAAAAATTGCTACGCATTACAAATGTAAAGGCGTATCAGTGTACGTACAATATAGCATTGTGAATTTCATCAAAATATCGAATGAATATTTTTGGTTCAGTATTTCTCCTGTACAGATATTTCCTGCTTCTGGCTTTTTTTCTATGCCCAGTGGATTAAAATGTTCTGTCTCATGAATCAGTTTCATCAATGTGGTAAATAACGTCCTGTGTGGTATTAGTGGCTGAAAAATTTTGTAAATCAAAATATTTATGTGAGCATTTGGAAGGATGGTTCGACTAATACAGAGATTTTATCTGTTGCAACTTTTTGTAGTTTTCAGCTGAAGGTCTTCTCCTATTCTTCTCAGTGTTTCCTGGTTTTCTTTTAGGATGGTGTTGGTCCATCCTTTTCCTTCTTCACTCGCCTCTCTGGTTTTGTTTTCAAAGTTGTTGGCTATGTAGTGTTTGGCCTTCTGGGCGTCTGTTTTCCGTAGTCCATTTTCATCTAGTGTGTCGTATTCTCCTCTTTTTTCCCCGAGTAGTTTCTTTCTGATTTTCCAGATGTAGTTCTTGTCCTTGGAGGTTGCTATTTCTTCAAGGGATTTCTTCACTCTCTCCTTTTCGGAGTCTTCAATGGCTGTTCTGAGGTCTCTTTGGGCTTGGTAGTATTCTTCCAGTGCCTGTTTTCTTCATTCAGGTTTGGAGTTCTCTAGTTCATCTCTCTTTTCCTTTTTCTTCTTCCTCAGTGCCTTGATAATTTCTCTTTCTCTCGGTTTTCTGTTTTCACGTATTGTGTTTGTCTTCGTGCCTGTGCTCTGTTCAAGGGCTTCTCTGATGCCCTTCTCCAGGGATGCGTAATCCTTGGTTTCTTTTTCCAGCCATTCCTCAGCTTTGTGTTGTACAATTTTCCTGTCGGTATTGTCGTTGATCTTCCACCGGTGTATCGTTTTCAGTGGGTTATTCATACTTTTGCAGTGATTGTGTTGTGATCGCTATCGCTCCTGGGGTTCTTGAGTCTTCTTGTTTCCAGTTCTTCTAGTATGTTCCAGCCCGCTTTGTTTGTTATGATGTAGTCGATTATTGACTACACGGCCGGGTTATATCTGTTCACTCTGTTCCAGTTTCCTGTTGTTGATTTTCCGTTGGCCTGCTTCAGGTGGATCTCATGTAGGAAGTCTTCAGGATTCTGCCATTTCTTGATACTTCCTGTTCACATTCTTGATTTGTAGCTTTGCATTGAAGTCCCTGCCTTTTATTATTTGTGGTTCAACATCCCCACTTGGGTCTTCAATTGTTCAAACTGTCCAGTTCCCTCTCTGCTCTTTCTTGGAGTGCATAGTAGCATACAAGGTATAATTCCTTTTCTCCTGGTACATTCATTTTCAGCCATACTATTTCCATGTTGTCTGATTCTTTGACACTTGGCTGGCTGGTGTGCTTTGTGAGATGGTCTCTTAAGGCAATTGCTACTCCTCCTCCTTGTTTTCCCTCTAATCCCGTTTGTGTTACAGTAGAGGAGGTTGTTGTGTGATGTTTTTTTTCCTCTTTTTCATTTTCTTCGTGCTTCTGGAACATATGGACAATTGTCAGTGCGTTATTTGGTGCGAAGGTGACTTTTTTGGGGGTCCGGGTGTCATTCATCTGTCGGTGATCTGCGGCTTAGCCTTATACATGTACTGGATATATCTTCTCGTACCAATCACCCTTCTCCTGTCTCCGCTCTGGCTTCTACTTCGCACTCTGTCGTTGCTTCTTGTGCTGTCTCTTCGCCTTTCCCATTGTTCTGTTCCCTTCTTGTCCTCATCTGTCCCTGTCTTGGCTTTGATATCCTCCTCTCCTTTCTTTGCTGGGTGGTTGGTCATGGCTGAAGAAGCATCGATCCACTTTGTTGCATCTTCGTTGGATGAAGAAGCAGCAGGGGGTGTTCTTCATTTCTTCTCCCTTGGTTCCTTCTTTGCCTTACGTCCAGGTCTACTCGTACGTCCTGTTCTTTTTGGTCTTGTTTTGGTTTTTCTCTTTGGGGTGGCTTTTGTTTCTCGATGGTCCTTGATGCCACACTCTCAATGTGGCCCGCCATGATTTGTGCGTTCGTCATGGTGAGGTGGAGGTCATCCTGCAGGGCCGACTCAATTGGGGCATTTTCCACCTCCCTTATCATCCTGATGATATGGTACTCTTTTCTAGAGTTCAGATTGTGCAGAGTGGAGTTGAAGATTCCACGTTCTGCTTCTCTTCCTCTCCTGTCAATGGGTGGCAGTTCAATGATGAAGTTGGTCTTTGCTATCTTCAAGTTGTTTACCCTTTCTACCAATTCTTCTGCTTCTCGTTTCCCGTCTTTTCCTGTTTTCACAAAGTTAAGTGCCCAGGAGAACTACTGCCGCATCGTACATCTGATCACATTTGATCTTGGAGGTGTCTTTGATGACGTATCTTCTGTGCAGTCCCATGCATTCGTCTTGGCAAAGTGTGGGGCAATTCTCTGCGAGTTTGAATCGCTTATAATTATGGCTGTGAAGTCTGTTACTTGTGGTGTTTCTTTTTTCTTTGTGTTCCAACTTACTAACTTTGATAATCAGCTTGTTGTTCAGGCGTTCTGTCTCCACTACATGTATTTTCTTTTTCATTTCAGCCACTTGTTTCTCCAGGGAATCGCACTTCGCGTTTGTTTCTTTCTTCCTGGTCTTGTTGTCCTCTTTGATTTCTTTAAGCATCTTGATTCTGTCCAGCAGGTTGGAAACGGTGTCCTGTGACTGTCTCAGAGAGTCCTTCAGTTGGTGCTTTTCCTCTGGCGGTTGAACTCATTGTCCTTTTTGTTGATTGAGCTTCTTTTCTCGTCCAGCTTCTCTTGTACTTTCAGCAGATCTCTTTCCAGCTCTCGGTTTTGCCTTCTGTATTTCTCCACTTTGTTTGTTGGGCTTTCTGTTGTTCTTTTCTCCGTCTGTCTTTGCTGCCGTTGTTTGTGCTGGAGCTGGTGGACTCCTAACTGCTGCTTGAGCTGCTGCTGCCGTCGTTGGTAGTCTTGCTCACGCTGACTAGGGTGTCCCATTTTTCGAAAAAAATTTCGGATCAAGCTCCTCTTGGGCTCAGTTGTGCTCCTACATGTACAAAGTTTTACACCAGATTTCTGCCAAATCCCATAAGTGTTAGACCATCTTTGGAAGGCCCTTTGAGGCACCCGAAAATGACTATTTTCGAGCATAAAATGTGGTTATTTTCCTACCTGAAATCAGTTAATGCCACTGAAACTGGTGAAGTAGGGTTTTTGAGGGTGCTGAGTTCACCTATGATGCTAATGAATCACCCAGAGGACAAGATGATGTCATAACATGCTATCATTGGTCAGTTTAGCCCTCGGGTCCCCAAAATGTGCTGTGTTCGAGCATAAAAAGTGGCTATTTTCCTACCTGAAATCACTTTAAAATGCCACTGAATCTGGTCATATGGGGGTTTTTAAGGGAGCTAAGTTCATCTATGATGATACTAAATTACCCAGAGGTCAATATGATGTCATAACAAGCTATAATTGGTCTATTCAGCTCTCGGTTGCCCAAAATTGGCTGTCTTTGCAGGGTTTCCGATAGTGAATTCTCGCTGAACAACAAATTCAGCAATACTCAAGTTTTAGTCATAACTGGACATGAGTCATTCATTTTACGTTAAGTGATTGCAATTAGAGGAGGAAGGTATGGAATTCAACATTTGCAAAAGGGTCAGCTTTTCAATGATAATGATAGGGTTCATACGTAAATGCTCACTATATCATTGGCAAAATCTCCATGGAGATATGAAACACTTTGGCAGTATATTAACACAGCTTTGTTTACCAATTGTTATTATAAAATATTTTAAGAATTAAATTTGAATACATGTATACAGCTCATGGGCAACATAATCATCATGTCTGAAATAGGCTCATGAAATTTACTCAATCTCTTTTTAAAAAAATGAGCTTTTTTAATACTATCCAAATCAGCTGAATGCCATCCTTATTTTTGCATAGCCTTTTGCAACAACAATGTGTTCATGATGTTGAACATGGCTGCATATTCTAATTTGGCTTCCCATATCTTTGGCAGTGAGATCAAATGATATCTTGTTTTGTTGAGATGCTCAAATAGTAGTCACGCTGAAGGTCTTATGAAAGACTCAGGTCGAACGTCATTATTGCCTGGAACTTGGGGAAGGCCATCCGTTCCTGGATCAAATACAACAGTTTGAGGGATTCTGTTCAGCTGTTGTTTACAGCGATGCACTTTGATACCGAAAAAGAGTGTACTTTTGCACTGTGAAGATGGCACTTTGTGTGTCATCATACAGATGATTTGTCATGATCATACCCAATACTTTCAATGTTAATTTGATTTAAGGAGACGTATCCCTCTTGTTGGTGACAGCCAAACGAAAGGATTATGCATCTGATTTTCAATCCAAAATCAGTTATGACAAGTCAAATGACAGAAAACAATTCACATGTATACCCCACACGTCATTCTCGAAATAATCTTCGTGTTCCTGCTGTAAGACACGTCTTAGAAACATTTTCATGAGATATAGGTACCCAAAAATTTATAATAACATGTGCCTAAGTTACAAAGAAAAAATAAAAACGCATTCTTTCGAAGGTTTTAAACGATATATTAAATTAAAGGTTTTAGAAAATTATCAAGAAAACTGCACAATATCAAATTGCTATATTTGTGGTCACTAGTGTTGTCCTTGGCAAAAATTCAAGTATTACAACGCTAAATAACAAAATAAATTTAAATATATTTCGATGAATTGTTTTTGTACATTTTGGCCCTCCATAAGCGACCAAGTGGTCATCGGAGGGTCTCCTTAATAAAGTATTTTTCATTGTCATTGTCTTTGTCCTTTTGATCATGACTAATCAAACTGTTTCTCATGTTGAAAGTAGAGAAGATGACACTTCATCAGCTATCATGAATCACGAAGTGCATTTTTCACAGTGAACTGATCCTCATTTTTTCTTTATCAAAGTGCATCACTGTAATAACTTGTCAAACATCTGGCTGCAGTAGACTGTGAAAAAAGGCTGAGTAAAACCAGAGGCTTCATCAGGTACCTTCGATGATTCAAAATGGAAGGTTTCACTTCATAGGCAACCGGATCGTGACAGCCTGAAAATAAATTTTGTTGTGATTCTAAAGCTAAGACACAACAGGAAGGTCCCTGAAGCAGAGAACTAAATAGCTGACCCTTTACAAGTATTAAATTCCATACCTTCCTCTCCTAAATGAAATCCGTTAATTTATAATGAAATGCTCATGTCCAGAAATGACTAAAACATGATTATTGTTGTTTTGTATCAATTCAATGGCAGAAGTCCTGCGAAAACGGCCAATTTAGAGTAATCCTAGGGCTGAATAGACCAATTATATGGCCAGTTTCAGTGACATTAAGTGATTTCAGGTAGGAAAATAGCCACTTTTTATGCTCGAAAACAGCACATTTTGGGGACCCGAGGGCTAAATTGACCAATTTTAGCATTTAATGACATCATAGTGACCTGTCTGTGATTCATTAGCATCATTGGTCAACTCAGCACCCACAAAAATCCCTACTTCACCAGTTTCAGTGGCATTAACTGATTTCAGGTAGGAAAATAACCACATTTTATGCTCGAAAATAGTCATTTTCGGGTGCCTCAAAGGGCCTTCCAAAGATAGTGGTGGGGGGGGGGGTCTAACACTTATTGGATTTGGCTGAAATTTGGTGGAGGAACATTGTACATATAGGAGCACAACTGAGCCCAAGAGGAAATTTTTTTCGAAAAATGGGACACCCTAACGCTGACCACATCGTTTTCTTCTTTCCCTCTGGGGTGAAGCTCGATGTCCAACTTCTCTTACTCTGAATGGGTGTTCCACTGTCTTTTGCAAGTGATCAAGGGAGGGGCCAGTGTCAAGCAATGTCATTATGTCACACTTGGACAGAGTAAAGACTAGATCTAGGGTTAAAAAAATCTCCCTGAAGAAGTCAGCTCTTTTTGCAATGACTGAAAGTGTTTTGGGCATGACCATTGTTACTTATGATGACCTTGGAACTTGCCCATTTTTCCAAAACCATTGACAAATATATTGCTTTTTTCTGGTAACATGGAGATATTTTTGCAACATATGATTTATATACCTTGCAATAACACATGCTTCAACAAATAATATATAGATGAATATTAGGATCATCCATATTTAATAATTAGCTCCATTAGCTTGGAGATGTATATAATTATATTCTGTGGTATATATATACATATGTAACTAAAGTAATGCACTTGCTTGAATGTATTTTGTTGACATATAAGATTATAATTGACTTCTTACCAAATAGCTAATGCTTCAATGTGTACTGTTACTTACTATGATGCGTTAAGTTGTGAAATTGATAAAGGCACATACACCTGCATTGGCGTCAGCCTGCCATGTAATGGAAGTGTAAATATCATTGTACATACGTTTTGAATATGGTCAATAAATACTTACTTACTTACTAATTCAATTTTTTACTTTTATTTGCTTCCACAAAATAAATTGACATCTTATTGGAAATTTTCTGTTTGTAATACAATATTTAATTTGTTTCACCTAGATGTGACCCAAGAATACTACACTGGTTTACATTCATAAATGGTAATCAGCATGGAGTTATCCCAGGTGGATGTAATAAAGTTGACTTGACTTGACTAATCCATGCATTGCTGTATGAGACATTGATTTAGTATCTCTGCTCAATTCTTCCTCTTCGTTAACCTACTCTTTTTTTTAGTTGCTCTGACTCACATTTCCCACAAAACATACCACATTTACACAGGTACCAGATAAATTTACTTTTTGGGGAAAATAAGCAAAATAGTGAAGAGAAGCCTTTGAGAGTTCTGTTAAGTATTGAATACAAAATTGAGCTGTTTTGCCTGAACTTGAACTCTGTGAAAGTGAACATGCCAAGTCTAAGTCTATAACATGTTCATTTTCATATACGTTGAATCTTTAAAAGTTATTTTTATGTTCATTTTAGCCTGGGCTCTGGCCAGGGTATTGTGAAGAGTCTGAACAGTGGCAGAAAATCAACATATTGAAACTTTGATTTTTGAAAAAGGCTTTATTTGTATTTTGTTAGGACAACCAGTGTGTGCCTCTGGTATGTTGCTTTACTGAAACATAGATAAATTGCATTGTCGTGTGAGGGTGGATGCATTTATCTGGGCAGTATTTTGGTGCCAAAATATCATCAGTGTAGTATCAAGAACGCAGTTAGGATCAACCTGAGTATACTACCGCCTCGATAACCTAGTAGTATTCCTCACTTTCGGCCAATGTGGTGGTATACTTCACTTTCAGCATTAATTTTTTTAATTTTTTACACTACCACCTATTTTTGTGTTGCTTATAAATTTCTTTTTGCTATTTACCAAATTTTTCGACCGTATCAGTGTCCCTGGAAAATTTGCTAACTTTTCAGCATGTAAAAACAATATCCATCACGGAAAAGTTGTTTTATGAGCTGCTGAAGTTGCCAGAAGTGTCAAAAAGTGCACAAGTCGGCTAGCAGCTAATGTCACACCGACGACCAATCCTGTACAGTACGAACCAGATATTTATTTAATAGATGTACGAATTTCTGTATTATTTGCAACTTGAATGTACTATTTGTACATGCTACAAGGAAATTAAGTATAGGTCACACTGAGCCATACTGCTTGCGGCAGTGCCTGATGGCAAAGGTGGCTGAATTTTACTAAACCTTCTTGGCATTAAGCAAAATTACTGCCTAAATATAAAGTTTCTTCTATCGAATAACCCTGGATTTGTTAATTAGTATTAATTAACAAATTGCATACTTTCCCCATTTTAATAAAGGAGAAATTGGTTTGTACCTGGGGACTGGGGTACATAATGATATTTTCTCCTTTGTTTTGCTACCCATGGCTTCGGAGTCAGGTAATAAGTGAACCGACTCCGACTCTCAACTCCATTGCCATTGGCCTTCTAAATGTAAATTAAATGTAGACTTTTTTATAGTCCATTACACTAACGAAGTCTGTCTCAACAGACTTTACTACAATTACACCCCTTGGCAGGCCTGTTGAAGCATGCGCCTTTCTCAATTCCCTGTGGAGTATACAGCAAGGCAGCTGTTTCCAGTGCCCACAATGCTGAGTCACTTAACAATCGCCATCACTGCTTATAGCCATTACTGATTCACCTGGGTGAAGTGAAGCAAAGATTTACGGAGGATCTGCTTAGTACATCTGTGCCATGATTGGAAGTCGAAACCTGCAACGTCTCAGTTACCAGACAAGCACCTTATCCACTAGGCCACGGCACCTCTTATCCACTAGGCCACAGCACCTCTAAAAAGTGACTCTGACTCCGACTCCTCAGGTCTCCTGAATAACGACTCCCACTCAACTTATTGGCATTATTGCACACAAATATGAAATATTATATGGTTAAAAGGGGAGAGAAATCAATTCTTAGTACAAAGTTTTCATAGATTCTCTGCAATGTGCACTGTACATGAAGACTTGTTTAGGAAGTTTGTCTAAATATTGGATACATTTCACAATTTTGTAACTGTTTATTTGTAAATTATATTATATTATTCATTCTTAGGAGTCAGGAGTCACCTATTTAATTTTTGACTCAGACTCCATCTGAAAATCAAAGTTCGACTCTTGTCTCCAAAGCCCTGGTTTTGGAGTTTGGAGTTGGTGCAGTCTGGGAAAATTAACGTCATATATGAGGACAACTGCAATTCCAGGTAACTCCTGGCTTTGACAGGATGATTGAGTGTGTGGGGTTGATCAGTTGGGTATCATAAGAAAGTCTGATCTCTGTGTACCCATCCTCATCACCCAGCAGCATGACAGTAGCAGGACTTATTCTATAAATTTCGCGAAATAGTCATCAGCAGCTGATGACAGTTTCCTAATTTCTCTGGAGCCATCGGGTTCTTTTCCTCATTATGTAACAGATAGGTCTGCCAAAATTTATAGAGTTGATACTGTGATACAATTTTATGTCAAGTTTTAAGTGATAATAGCAGCAGCTATTTTTAAATAGCCTGACCAAGATGATTTTGAGCACTGACAAGTCATGGTTGAGCCATGACACTTTGAGAGTGTCATGGGAGGGTGATGACAGTGCTAGGGTGAGTGTCATGTGAGGTTGAAGACATTGCTTGTCTTGACCAGACGGTAATTTCCATGACTGTGGAGTGAGGAGTTGGTGTCACAGATTTGAGGGAGTCAGGGCTTTAAACAGATGAATTGCCTGCACAGTGCAACTAAAAGACAAAAACCTCAGTCTGCACTCAACATTTCTATAAGCATTTTGTGTGATACTAGCTCTTTATCATGTACACCTCTCCACTTGGTCAAGTTTTGAGACAACAAAATATTAATTTCCATCTTTATGCAGACGATACTCAATTGTATTTGAAATTTGAACCATCACAATTTGGCACCACCTCTACGTTGATGGAAGCCACAATCAGCATGGTCTCCTCCTGGATGTCTGATAACATGCTCAAGCTCAACACCAACAAAACAGAGGCCCTTGTCATTGCTTCAAAACAACATCTGGACAGCTTTATGAACAAATCTCTATGTGTCGGTGGCGATGATATTCCCTTCAGCTCCAGTGCTAGGAATATTGGAGTAATATTCGATTCGACGCTGTCTATGATTCCACACATAAATGGCGCTGCTAGATCGGCCAACTTTCATCTGCGTAACATCGGGAGAACTCGTAAATTCCTCACAAAAAGCGCAACAATCCAGCTGGTTCATTCTCTGGTTACGTCACGACTGGATTACGGAAATGCTTTGCTTGTGAACACTCCTATGCGCCATCTATCTAAGCTTCAGACTGTCCAGAACACCGCAGCCAGGATTATCACCAGAACTAAGAAATATGATCACATCACTCCTGTCTTGCAATCATTACACTGGCTCCCAATTGAGTACCGCATTAAATACAAAATTTGTCTCCTCACATTTAAAGCTCTTCATCATATGTGTCCAGAATATATCCAGGATTTGATTGTGCCCTATGTGCCATCCAAGTCTCTTCGGTCAGGCAGCCAAAACCTTCTAGTCATTCCCCAGGCAAGATCCAAGACCTACGGTGCTAAGACTTTCAGTGTGGCAGCTCCTACTTTATGGAATGCTCTTCCCAGCGATCTCAGACATTTTCCAACTCTGGATGGTTTTAAATCTCGCCTTAAGACTTTCTTTTTTAAACAGTGCTATCAACTAAAATAATTATTACATTTTACTGTTTTTAATTTCTTAATATTAATATTATTCCCTTATTTTAATTGTTTACATTCATTGTACAGCGCAGCTGAAACATTTTCTTGTATGTGATATTTGCGCTTTATAAATCAGAATAATAATAATAATAAATAATAATGCCCATTGAGTCACATGTTTAGGGGGAGGAAGACCCCCCCCCCCCCTGGACACATGATAATGGCAGATGCAGAGGTGGAATCTGTCTGGTACGCCTAATGTCAGCAATGGGCACATTGATGAAACAGGCGGAATGGTTTTGTCCTAATTGGTGACCTCTTAGCTGTCGTAGTGAACCTTGCATGGCTGAGTGTTGAAGAGTATTGAAATATTACTTATTCAACATGATTAATTGTTGAGAGATTCCTGTAGATGGCAAGCAGATGAAGGTAGGTGCTGCCACCTGTGGGGAAATGGGTATAAGAAGGAGGTTCCCTCTGTGGAAGAGTAAAATTAGAGAGATATGCAGGTTCATGCACTCCTGGTGGGAAGTCAGTGGTGGAGTTGGGAAAGAGAATTGAGAGAGGAGTTAAACGATTGTGAGCTTCCATCTGAAGTAGGGGACAAAAAAAGAAGGGTAGGTAGATAGTTTGGAGGAGTGACATGCCTGTGGGAGATGTTTTTAGCTGGCAATGGGAGAGGTCATGTGACCTGAGATTTAACTCAAATATTAGGGGGATTATATTGAATTCTACAAAGAAATACAGGGTCTGTATTTCTGCTTCTACAATTACAGTATTATTATATGTGTGTGTTATTTCTAGCAGAAGTCTTTTGCATTATATATGCATGCACAGGATTCTGCAGGAATTATGTACTTACACAGGGATTGGAGAATTGTGTTGATGTTTGCAGAAGTCTGCACACATTACAAAAATTCAAGTACTCCAAGTGTACCGTGTGAGATCATATTCTTACCTCGTTATTACGTGTGACTCATAAGTAGTTTGTGAGGTCATATCCAATACTTGCAATGCTATCAGGACAAGTCACTGAATGTGTCACAACAATTTAGACTTACGCATTTATTTGTGCGAGCTTTTTCTACTTCTGTGAAATCGGGGGAGGGGAAAGGGTCCTTGGAGTTCTTTTTAAATAGATAACATCTTGCCTAGTTTTGGCGCAATGAATAAACTCTTTTCTGGCAATTTTGAAATAACAGAATTTATTTAAAGTCGAATTTTTAACACTATTGTTTTTAACAAACCTATTGTTTGATTCAGAAACATTTATATTGGGACATATGATATCACATGCTCAAAATAGTATTTAGGTACAGTCCTTGCCCCTGAATTTCAACTCTTGCTTATCAGCAAGCAATATGACATGGTTAGTAGCAGACTCCACCTCTGTGATTCCCGACTCCTTGCAGCAACTCTAAAGCCCGTGTATAAGAACTATAGTGAAATCATCATAATGTTGTGTACTTTTTTACACTTCTGCATCTTCAGCAGCTTATAAAACAACTTTTCCGTTATGGATTTTGTTTTTACGCGCTGAAAAGTTAGCAAATTTTCCAGGGATTCTGATACTGTCAAAAAATTTTGTAAACAGACAAAAGAAATTTGTAAACAACGCAAAAATAGGTGCTAATGTCAAAAATCTAAAATTTACTGTTGTTTCCTATGTAAAGAAAGTGAAGTATACCACCACATTGGCCAAAGTGAGGAATACTACTAGGTGGTAGTATACTCAGGTTGATCCTAACTGAACGGCCACTGCAACAATTAATTTCTTTAATAGTTATTTAAGTAACCACAACAGCCCAGGATTTTAGCATAATTTTACGGCTGAATAATAAGTAGAGGAGCTGATTTGCTGTATCTCTGGGGCCTGGAAGCCTCGACCATAGCAAGGTCCCCGCTGTGTCGGCCTCGATGATACCATTGGAATGACGGTGTAGCAAAACATCCCGGCTCATTGGCGCACCAGTCTTTGCAAATGTTTTCAGAGGCTGCAAGCCCGAAGTAGAAAATCTTGGGCCGGTCCTCCCAGGGGGCGCTACCGCCCAGAAGAGAAGCGACGGTGTTAACGTTGGTCTGAACATCCCAGCACTCTGAAACAATACAAAGGGTTTTTGGTGAATAACCACAATGGGTTTTTGATGAATAACCACAAAGGGTTTTTGATGAATAACCGTTTTAAGTCTTGACACAATGGATATGGTGTCCGACTAATATGCACATGGTAGTGGGTTCAAACCCCAGTCACGGCATATAAGAACTGAGCAGATCCTTCTCTATAACCATTGCTTCACTCAACCCGGGTGCAATTGGGTACTTGGCAATAAGCAGTGATGACAATTTTTAAAATTGTGGAATGCTTTGACTCCGGAGCACATGAAATTTGCTGCAGACTGTTGTATGCTTTATGTTCCCAAGGGAGCTGAGAAAGATTCAAGCTTGATCAGGCCTGTCAAGGATGTAATTATAAATCTCAGCCGAGCTCACTGGAGGATGGCAGACGCTAAGCCCAATGAATTTACTAGCTTTACATTAAATTAAATAATTGCTAGTGTATATACGTGTATTGATATACGCAAGGTCTAGCATTTGTTGTAAGATGGCCGTACTGTGTGTTCTGAAGTGACGCTGACTCAAAATTATTAAAAATACCTTGACTTGTTGGTGTGGGATACTTTCTAAGGAATAATGGTTCCGTCAAATTGGCCGTCGTGTTGTGAGTCCGGCACAGGATCTGTCCACTAGGTTCCGAGATGAAATTAAACGCTCGGCATCTATATTCCCAGGAGCACTGAGCGCCACACTGCGTTATCAAGCCATCGGGAATTTCAAACGGAAAAGATCCTGAAGCAGGTCGCAGTTCGAACTGGATGGCTGAAAATTAAATTAAATGATGTTTTAATAATATAAATTTATAAGTCAGGGTCTTATACTTTCTGAATTCAATATATTATAAAGAATGAAATAAAAATTCCGAAAAAAAAAACAAATTCTCAGTGTAAATAATGCAATCAGTGCAAAATAATTTATCAATTTATGCTAAACTTACCTCGCGAATCAGAAGAGTTTGCTGATTGACTCACGTTTGTGAACAAAATGAGATATATGAGGGAGGCGAACCAAATTTCCTTGCTCACCGCTGACAATGCCATGTTCTTTATAGAAGTAGATTAATTTAAAATGTGCCGTACACAACATTTCTTGTTAAGATTATTGGAAGCTTTTAGGGTTTGAATGGGGAGCATTAATATTCGATGACGCATGGATTTTCCTGATTCAGTGTATGAGATGCGTTAATAATGGGTTTCAAGTATAGTGTAAAGGTAAAGGTAAAGGTAGACGTTATTTAACGTGGGTAACCAGACTAAGTCAGAGACTTATTTACAGCTGGGCCTACGGCACCTCCAATTAATGTCTGATGCGAACGACAATGCCGTGGAATGACATGATGGCCAGCCTGGGGATTGAACCAGGGTCCCTGGCTTGTGAGGCGAGTGCTCTACTGACTGAGCTAACTGGCTGACAAGGTTGACGGCATGCACATTAATACCAGAAAGCTTTTGTGAAACTCCCCTGTCACACACTTTATAATCCTTATACATTTATAACCAGAGTTTCATACACTCTCGGTGTCTGTGCCGGGCTAGTAAAAGATCCTGGAAATGGGTAATTGTGTTACATGTTGAGGACTCCCGCTTTCTCTCCCATCTCATCAATCAAGCCTCGTGATCTATCTATCTATCTATCTATCTATCTATCTATCTATCTATCTATCTATCTATCTATCTATCTATCTATCTATCTATCTATCCATCCATCCATCTATCTATCTATCTATCTATCTACCTATCTATCTATCTATCCTTTGTGTCCTCCGTATTGCTGCTAGAAGGTGGTGCGGGTTTGACGTTTTTTCCGAACATTTGGGTCACAAAGAACTAGGGCAGCAGCCATACGGAGCTAAGACCACATCATCCACACCATACATTGATTTCCTGAAATACAAATATGTTGAAATATGAACCCTCAATTTGTTTTTGACCTATTTTTCCAAGGTAAGGGTTAACCCGATCAGTTCAATCAATGACAATAGGCACGTGCTAATCAATTGATTAGTGCAATTAAATATTACACAGATAGAGTTATGGTAGTTGGGTCATATATCAATTGATCAGTGCTATTAAATATTACCCAGATTATGTTATGGTAGTTGGGTCATATATCACAGTTCCGTGACCGTTGAGAGTGAAGTAGGGTTTTATGATTGATTTGTCATCTATAAAGGTTAATCTATAAATTGAGCGGGGTTGACCCTCCCAAAAGTGCGGGCTAACTCCGTGAGAGGCCTAAATCCAAATTGGCCACCACCGAAATCTTCGGAAATTAAATTTTCAATGATTTGAGCTACTGTGATGTGAAATACATCAATTTTGGGGTTTGTTTAGTGAAGCAATTCATATCTTTGGGTATTTTGGTGATCTGACCTATTTTTTTACTTAAAAAATAATCAAAGATGGCCAATAGTTTTCGCCAGGGGTGCCGGAAGGATGCAAGGGCGGCAGGGGCGGTCGGTCGGGAAAGGGCAAATCTAATTCGCTTGACAAAAGATGTAGTGTCAATGATAATTTTTAATTAATAATTAAAAATTTTGCCGAGGAGTGTCTTAGCACTAGGAGACCACAGCACCATTGACCTTGCAAACATTTGTTTTAGCACTAGGAGACCTGAGGACCATTGACCTTGCAGACATTTGTCTTAGCACTAGGTGACCTCAGGACCATTGACCTTGCAGACATTTGTCTTAGCTCTAGGAGACCTCAGGACCATTGATCTTGCAGACATTTGTCTTAGCACTAGGAGACCTGAGGACCATTGACCTTGCAGACATTTGTCTTAGCACTAGGTGACCTCAGGACCATTGACCTTGCAGACATTTGTCTTAGCACTAGGAGACCTCAGGACCATTGATCTTGCAGACATTTGTCTTAGCACTAGGTGACCTGAGGACCATTGACCTTGCAGACATTTGTCTTAGCACTAGGAAACCTCAGGACCATTGACCTTGCAGACATTTGTCTTAGCACTATGTGACCTCAGGACCATTGACCTTGCAGACATTTGTCTTAGCACTATGTGACCTCAGGACCATTGACCTTGCAGACATTTGTCTTAGCACTAGGTGACCTCAGGACCATTGACCTTGCAGACATTTGTCTTAGCTCTAGGAGACCTCAGGACCATTGATCTTGCAGACATTTGTCTTAGCACTAGGAGACCTCAGGACCACTGACCGTGCAGACATTTGTCTTAGCACTAGGAGACCTCAGGACCATTGATCTTGCAGACATTTGTCTTAGCACTAGGTGACCTCAGGACCATTGACCTTGCAGACATTTGTCTTAGCACTAGGAGACCTCAGGACCATTGACCTTGCAGACATTTGTCTTAGCACTAGGAGACCTCAGGACCACTGACCTTGCAGACATTTGTCTTAGCACTAGGAGACCTCAGGACCATTGATCTTGCAGACATTTGTCTTAGCACTAGGTGACCTCAGGACCATTGACCTTGCAGACATTTGTCTTAGCACTAGGAGACCTCAGGACCATTGACCTTGCAGACATTTGTCTTAGCACTAGGAGACCTCAGGACCATTGACCTTGCAGACATTTGTCTTAGCACTAGGAGACCTCAGGACCATTGACCTTGCAGACATTTGTCTTAGGACTGGGAGACTTGACTCATTGAACATGGAAACCTTTTTCTGGGCCTTAGAGCTAGGAGAACTACTTAAGGACTCATTGATTTGAGGTCTTGCATAGCATGCGAACAGTCGAACACCTTATGATACCGTGATAATATTAGTATTAGTTTGTTTGGTTCACAGAAAAACGGGCAGATATTCCATATTTTTTGTCTGCGAAAAAAAGAAATGTCACTTGATTTGGCATTACATTGAATTTTCTATCAAACCAAAAAAGAGGTCACATTGTGGATCATGCAGCCTCTAAAATATTCAGCAATGTAATAATTCAAGTGCCGTGAAATTAACCAACATTGATAAGGTGCACACCTGTGACGCTCCTTCCTTCTTTTACACGGATTAAATAAAAAAAATTTCAGATTCTTTATACTTTTCATAAAGCACTCTCATCACTCAAAATACAAGTCTACAGAAAGATGATGATGCCAATGAGACATACGTCATTTATGGGGCTGAACCATACTTTTGAGAATGAATCACTCAGTGTAGATAATTGATTTCCATCTTGTTAATTAACTAATTGAAGATCACTGCAATGACTATTTAACCTGCATTCTATCAATACAGAAGCATGTTGAATAGACACCAGAAAATTTACTAATGCTGCGGTAATATGCGGAATATTTCACTCTATTTTTGCACTTGGAAGGCTAATTAGGACAGCTGACAGCAGAGTCACCAGCTGAACTAAAACAAGAGTTACAAATGAGCAGAAAATTGAACCCAAGACCAGCAAGTGCCTCAACCATTAGGCCACACAATCGTGATAACCAAACAAAAACCTCTGAAGGAGAAATAATGAAAAGACAAATCCCGTCATCACCAGAATAAATCCTTTGAATGATCTGCTTTGTCTTCAACTCTCGGCACCCTAGCCATTTATTGGAGGATCTCAATTTAGCTGACAATGTCCTCCTTACTAATAATGATTATTATTAATGCCAAATGTATTATTTTCCTTTTCCAAATATAAGAGAAAAAATTCCAAATCGAAAGAACCTTAATACTTGCATATAATCTCAACCCTAAAACCAAAGAGTTTTTTCTCCACAATTAAAGACAAAATGCAAAATTAAGTTTATTTAATAATAACATTGAGACCATATGAACAATGAACATATACAATTTATTCACTTGATTATTTTAAAGGCCAAATTACGATGCAGTTTGTAAAGTCCTTTCAATATATTTGTCAATAAGGCTCTCTAACATACTCATGGGGACAGCCAAACTCCGTAACACAATACCATGGAAATCTGCTACGTTGAAACGATCACCTGAAATATGGAGAAGAAACAATTAGTTGCAAATTTCATTTTTCATTGACGATTAATAATTGTGTTCTATCACCAAAGCATTAGAGAATGTGAGATCACATGCTTTTAATTGATGGTGTAAATAGTGAAGCATTATACTGATTGCGTCTAATTATATTTACAGGAGCCTACTAAGAAATTTACAAACAAACAAACAATTAATATAGATAGTTAAACTTGCCTAATTGGGAAGCTGCTTTTTTCCTCAGTTCTTTGATTTTCAATTCTCCAATCTTATATGCACAGGCCTAGAAAATAATGGAAAATAATCTTCATTACATTAACAATCATCTAGTCACAGTAGAATATATAATTGAGAAGTAACCATTCAATGTCACTTTATGGAGCTGAAGATTTTTTGGATGAATGCATACTTTTGAAAAGCAAACATTGATAAGTCAACATCTGCAGGTCCATAAAATTCAATGGCGTCAATTGAACTAAATGTTGATGATGAGGTAACATGTCAGGGTATACTGAAAATCATGCCAGGAATTGAACAACCAAAGCCAAAGTCAGATATTTATTTATTGTTGGAAGCACATGGAAACATGAAAACATTACCCAAAGTGGGCTACTTACTGATAATAACACCAACAAGACGGCAGGGAGACCATGTCATGAATGAGATTAGATGAAATCATGTGACACAAAAGAATAAATCGAAACCTACCTGTCCAGGCCACGTGATGTATCTTCTCACTTCACTTCGTATTTCCAACTCGGTCACTGCCGTGTTCTCCAGCATGAATTGGACTGCTTTCTCTGCACTCCATCTGTCACAACAGAATAAGAAATGTTGCAAATACCAGAAATAATAATTATACTGAAATTAAACTTTTAGGGTTGATGATTTTTGGCAAAATGGAAAACTTCCATTTCTATGCATACAGAATGCCACTCTACTTGGGCTTACAAGTTAAGGAATGCTTGCTATACCTTTATTCTCACAAGTATATCTTGATATATCTTGTAACCAATTAAATATTATGTTAAGTAAAATTTATCTAAGAAACATACCGAAACTTATGCTTAAAAATTCATATAGCATGGTAACAACTTACCCAAATGAATGAATTCCTGTGTCGACAACTAAACGACAGGCTCGGTAAATCTCACTTGTCAAGTAACCAAATCTGGAGTGAAATAAAATAGAAATTGAAAGCTTCAATGTACTTTCAATATAAAGGAACATTGTTTGTAAATTAAATTTTTGTCTTAACTGTATGCGTACTCGATGAACATAAAACCTTTCTTATGCATTACTTACAGTTGGTATGGATCTTCATACAGCCCTAGTTCCTTGCCCAAGTATTCACAGTACAATGCCCAGCCCTGAAACAAATTGAAAGAAGTGTCCTCATGAAATAAATATGCAGTCCTGCCAGCGCTAAGTACTTGTCTCAGAGATGAGCTCCCTCTTTACTGCAGAGATTACCTGTATGTATTTTTTTATAAATTTTTGTGTTGTCAGTCAGTCGGTCTTCAATGCCATATATATTTTGAATAATCATTACTAATGTTTATGAATGGGTCTTTAAAATGACTTCAGACGCAAGATATTTTATGAGATCCCTCAGCGATAAATACAAACTGTAATCTGATTACCATTATAAACCAATTTTCATTTCACAAATCATAGTCATATTAAGGGAATACCATACCTCACCATAAGCTGTGTTGAGTGAAAATCTTGATGGTGCGAGAGAGTAATTCATGTCCTCAAAATATTTGCGAAATTTAGGGGCATCTTTCATCTCAATGGCGTACATTCCCTGGAGTCAAAAGTCACAATTTATAACGATAAATGATAGCATGAAACTGTTAGAAATTAACATAAGGCCACACATAATTGATTCGTAGCTTCGCGGACCCGCCGACACAAAAGATTTCATGCCGATGGAACATTTTTTTTTTTTTACATTATAAAAATTTTTTTATGTGAGGCCTTATAAGAACCTTAATAAAAACTTGATTTGTGTAAACTTGAAATTCACCTGAAAATGATGGCCTGGTTCGCCCTCATGTAGACTGAGGGTGACCATTTCAAATTTGGGACTGCAAAAGAAAAGTTTGATGTTGTTACTTTCTTTGATTAATTTAAAATGGCAGACAATTACTAAAGGAAAGGAAAATAGTCCAGAAAGTATTGTTTTCTAGTAGGCCTATTTTATTTGAAGCAGTAGAAAACATGAAATTTAATATAAACATACAACTGGCTAATAAGCTTACAAGTTAGTGATAAATGCACACAAATTTATTGAATCACCGACATCGGAATTAAATTTATTTGTACTCAATATAGAACACATACGCAGCTTCGAGTTGGTAGCAATTGACAAAATAAGTCCCTGGCCTTGACCCATCCAAGGTCCCTGTCATGTAGTAAGCTGCTGGTCCAAATTTCTTTGACTCTGGAGCTTCTTTAATTCTTCAGGAGACATCAAAATATTATCAATATTTATATCAATATTTAAAGGTTTTATCAGACAACAGATTCAATATTTGAGAAACTATTAGAAGTAGGCTACATTAATAGTAATATTGTAAGATTGCAGTTTCAAAAATATTTTTGAATTAAATTAAATCAGAATCATTACATCAAAATTTTTCTTCCCTTTCTTAAATTAGTATTTTCCAATAAAAAATTATAATATTGTATAGATATATTCCACAGATTCACCTACATTAGTTTTGAATTTGGAATGTTTTTGAACAGTTTGCTGAGCTGAGGTCGAATGCGGTTGTCGCAGATATTCCGGTAGCCCCCTAGGAGGTCTTCCTGAAACATCGAGAAAAAGAAATAATGAAATAAAAATTTACAGCAATGAAAATACAAATGGCAGATTTCAGAGCTTCACAAAAGACACAATTTAAAATAAATTACTGTTTAAGGTAGATTCCTGAAGTTTACAAACCTTTTTCTCGAAATAAAATTGTTTATCAGTTCGCAAATGATGCAGAAAAGCTTTCAAGTCTCCATCGAAACCAATCACTTCTTTTACCTGCAATGAATCCGATCAATAATCATTCTGTAAATTTTGAAACTCCTCCAATAGAAGCGAGTAAATATCAAAAGTAGAGAATTCTTGATGACATGCCAGTTTGGTGTCAGAACGGTAAAATCAATGCCTGCAAGATATCATTTAGGTATGAGACATATTTAAATTTGAATTGACATCACATTAACCATTAGATCATCATGACCAAGACTTCCCGGAGCAATCAAAAAGGAATGATTTAATTCTATCAAAAACAACGGAATACCTTCATCATCTCTTCTCTAATCCTAGCAACTTCCTTCAGACCAATTTCGTGAACTTCTTTTGGGGTCATTTTCAAGGTCAAATGGCTCTCCAGACATTTCTGGTAGAACTCAGCACCATTAGGAAGACAACAGACGCCTTCCTGTTTGCTGCATTTGGGTAGATATTCCTGAAATTGCGATAACATTTATTTAGAAATATTAGAATCTGAATGGAAAGTATCAACTGGGCCTAAAATTAAATTATCTGATAATTAATTTAATATCAAATTGTCATGCAGCCAAAAATGTTTACATCCAAATTTGGTTTTTTGGATTTTGTACACCCTCAATTGTAATTATTGTAATTTAAAACTTATTTATTCTCTGTAGTACAAGTCAGAGGCTGGGCTGAGAGTTGAATCAGCCTGCATGATATAATGAACGAGTGGCGAGAAATGATATTACTTTTTCAATGAAGTTTCTTAAACTCTGGTAGGCAGGTTGAATTTCTTCAGAGATGATCTTCAGTGCATCATTTTGAACAGCAGACCTTTTGAAAAACACAATATAAACGATAAATGAGATGAGTCACAATATTAAAACGTTTCATACAGAGAAAATACTTAGTCAGAGGTTTGCCAAGGTCTGTCAACGTTACAATTTTAATACATTTAATTTACTATTTAATGATAAGGCTATTGCCCACTGTATCAAAGAGGTGAAAAGATTTCCTTCTAATGACGGTGTCATGGCTAGTTGCTCTAATTTGCTTAGAAATTATTCGCCTAATGACAAAGAGATCTATGCTAAAACTACTGTTGGGTACTCGCCAGTGCAACACATTGTTTTTAAGTTATTTTAATTGCAACACATTGTTTTTAAGTTATTTTAATTGCAACACATTGTTTTTAAGTTATTTTAATTGTTTTACTTTTTATTGTCTACTCTTATTTGTATATTTCTGTTTTCTTTAGAAGGTTAATAAAATACAATACAAATACAATACTTATGAATTGAAATTGGGACCTTATGCAGATCAGAGGAGTTTCATTACACATTCTATTAAATTACCAAATAAAAATTTGTGTAAAATATTCATGCACTTACAGCTCCTCCTGGTTTAGTCCCTCTTTTATTAAATTTGGCTTGAAAGGTTCAAAGTAGACAGACTGTCTCTTATCGGCCAATTGCAGAAATTCAGTAAGGGAATCCAGTACACCATCCTGACAAAATAATAATATAGCTCATTTGTTTTTGATTTATCAACTGTTACTGTTGAAGGCCTGGATTGAGTGTATAAGCCATAACCATAAAGTGAGAAATTACAAAGAATTAAATTAGACCTCATTTAAAAGTCTACCTTCTCACAAATGGAATTTATTTATATACTTACCATGCTGGCTGCATAATGGGTCATTTCATTCTCGATTCCAAGTTTCATCAGCTTTTCAACTTGATTAATCTGCAAATTAAAGAAATTCTCATTGAAATTAATTATTTGATCAACTAAAATTTGGGCATATATTTCTGGTACTTAAAACAGTGTGAAACGGTGTTAAAGGACAACACAAATGCAAGTTTAGTTGTCAAAGCAAAACAGCATACTTGCGTAGGCAGACAACGCAGTCTTTGCACATACATTCTGAAATCTTCGATTTTCTCAAATTTCATCCATGACACCAACTGGTCCCAGTCATTGTGTAAGGCTTCATTGTACATGAATAGGAACACGTATCTGAAAAAAAAATAAATTAATAATGTCAGCTTCAGATGAACATAATGACCAAATAATCAAATATATTGTGTGCTCAATTTGGTTTAGCTCCAAAAATGAAGAGAAAACTGTGACAACCAGTTAAGGTTGAAAATGGACCATAAAACAATCAACAATTTTAAGAATACTATGAAACCAGGCAACAACTGACCACAATTTACACAAACATATCATGTATGAATATTGGTCAAAAAATTACTATTTTCAATTTCATGATCAACTGAAATGAACTGGTTACATTTATCATTTGTCTTTTTTTTATTTTATATTTCTTATTGTTATTTCAAATCAGCATTTCCACTTACGCCCTGAACTTCATTCCACCGATGAAAGTCTGGAGGTCTTCCTTGAGAGCCATCAAGTCCTCACTGGCATTTTCCGACATTTCTTTCTCATCGAGACTTTTACTTCTCGCCAGGAAATCCTCTGCTTTTGTCTGAGAAAACACAGGTAATAGTTGAACTTTCGATACTTAGTTTTTAAGTGGTGATCATTTCTCTCACAACACCATATTTAAAATTTGAAAGTCATTAAAAAAATATTGTAATGTTTTAAAGCATTTAATCTTTCCCGATTTTACCAATCTGCGTAGGAATCCTTCCTCGGAGTAGTCGTTCAGTCGGTTGTCATAGCGATGATCTCCACACAAGGAGGCAAATTCAGGAGCTTCCTGTACACGCCACTCCCAGAATTCCTCACACAGAGAGGCTACTTTTTCAGTTCTACAATAAAGCATATTAAAACCATGCACCAAATAATTGTGTGAAAAAGAAACAAGACCAATTGTGTTCATAAATGAAACAACATTATAAATCTTAAAACTCCATCAGAAAATATGCATCTCTCTTCAAAAAAATTCATAATTACCCTTCAGTAGTCATCATTTTCTGATAGTGTTTAGCCGGCGCTTGGCAGCGAAGTTAGTAGGATCCAAGATTCCAAATGTGACCGATAAATTTATTCAGCCGATTTAATTCTGTTTCAAATGACAAAACATAGGTGCACTGATTCCCTGAAACAATAGCACAGGACTGTTACAGGCACTAGCATTGCAAATTCTTCAAAGCATGGCAAGGGTAAGGGCAAAAAAAGAATATCTGATTCAAAACATTTTGTCCGATCCTGACCTGCTGCTAACATGCAGTGACCTCCAAGCCCTGGGCCGGGGCCCAAAGCAACAGGCCTACCCCCAGGGGCCTACCTGGCCTAGTGTGGCATGCAGCAATTACACATGACACACCATGGAAAATTAGGGTAAAGCAATTGATATTTTTAATGATTTGAACAATACTTTAGACGACTTGTTTCACTTGACCCAGACCAGAGAATCCAGTGCCCGATCCCGACGCGTAGTCTGGGGGGCGGACACATTTTGGCATTCGCGGGCCCGCGTTGTCGCACTTTTTGTAAAAAAAAAAATGCCACTACAATTCATAAGAGGTCTAAGGGCCTAGGTCCCCTAGGCACCCCCTAGATCCGCCACTGGAATCTATTTGGACTTGAGGTCAATAAAGTGGAATGTATGGCTCTGCTGCAAGCTTTACAAATGTAATTGTAAAGAAAAGAGCTAGCATCTAAATTTATAAATGAGCACATACCCTGAAAACAGTACATTTAGAGATTGACCATGCAAAAAAGTATCACAATACAATAGCTATTTACAGAGATAACACTATTTTAAGTTGACCACTGCATACCTCTCAGTGGCCACATGCTCCATTTTGGAAGAATACCACTATTAACACCAGATGTCAGGACCAGTCAATTCTGAAAACAACCAGAGTCACCTGGGGAATACAAGGCAATAGGCTGTGGATTTGCTTGATTAAAATCTGTGGCAGGGATATGTACCAAATTTGACTGAATGACAGTACCATTATGGCAGCAGAATAGTACAAAGCACAGCTCTAACATTACGAGGTTGAGCACTCGGCATTCCGGGGTATACCAGCAAATAAAGAGCACAATGCCAAGATCTTCGGCTTAACTGCTTAATTTCGGACTGTGAAAGTTCAACATGCCCTCTCCGCATTACTTATAATTGCTGAAAGCCTTTACGGCAAGCACCGCAACTTTTGATTGATTTAGATCTAGTGGAGAAACTAATTTTCGGTATACAGGGTTCCAAGAAGGGTGACAATGCATTGCTAGCAACTGCGAAATTCTTCTGAACTCTTTCTTAGTCTTGAATGTCCATTGATATTCGAAAGAGAATACCGGCTTTCCAAATTGTTGTAGCGCAAGAAGAAGCAGATCATTAACATTCTTCTTACAACATTGTTACAACAATTTGCATAGCCATTAAAATAATAACAAACTCCATCTTTTACTGTGAGAAACATTTTTTAATTTTTTATGTTCGAGCACTTACCTCATATGCTGAACGCAATATTTACAAACATGAAGTGCAAGATTATAGTAAACTAATTAAAACATAACATATTCAACAAAGGTATATATACCTGATAATTATACTTTTTTAGTCTATTTCCAACAAGTTGCGTTAAAAGATCACATACTAACAGCAAGCATTCATCGTCATTATCATATCCAACGTGGCATGTCATCATTTAAAATATTAGCGTGTTTTAAATTTAATTTTATGATCTTCTGATATGATAAAGTAAATTATATTCAACTGTTACTGAAGGCGTCATTAACTTTAACTTCAGGATATCGTTCATATAGAATGAAATGTTATGAAATGCCGATTTCAATTATGAATGTAACCAGATTTTTCTCTGAACTACATTTTGGCAGGGCGAAACTGTTTTTTGATCAATAGCCTTGTTTAGACTGAAAGCTTCTGAAGGCATTAATTATTTTATACCAATGAAATAGATGCATAGGCTAGCGCTGCTTAAGCATGGTAAGCTTTCAGAATAATTAGAATGTAATGATATCATACTATTATGTAAAATATACAATTAGTAGGGCATTACTAGCATTTTAATTATGTTGGTTTCGCATAATCTTAAATGCCAAATTCAAAGCAAGGTCACTTCTAATAATGCTTTCCAATTAGTCAATGCCAAGAGAAATGATCAAACTTCCAAATTAATGAGGCCTTCCGCTTTCTTAACTCTTAACAAAATCAGATTAAATGCTTCACAATTGATACAATACACAATAACGTCCAACAAGCACGGTTGATATGTGCACCAAATTCTCAATATCAAAATATGAATGCAGTACGATGCATACAACACAATTCAGTGACAAACCCGCTTGGCATTTCTTCGTATCAGTACGGTATTACAAATTCATGATTTTGTCAATTCTATCTTCCGAATTTCTGATATCATTCAGGTAACAATCAGATCACCAGAAATACAACAAAAGTTAAAATAATTAAAATAACACGGCATATGCAGTATTTCAAACTACATACTCATAACTTAGCGTACTTTTAACATATTAAATGCGCGACATAATCTCTTGAGTAGTACTTTTCCAATTTCCATGCTGGTTCGTCTCGAATGATTATTTTTACTCATAACTCTAGATTTTTAAAAGTATTGTACAACATTGTTCCAAAATACTAAATTTTAAAGAGGACACGGAAAAAGATTTTACGTTACTCATTTCTCTTCAGTCCCTCATTGTTAGTTAATAGAGAAACAAAGGCGATTTTAAGAAGTATTCATACTGAAAAAGCATGCCACGTTTCCAATGAATACACAGTATTCTTATGATCACGATAATCCTATCCTTACCATGTTAAGCCATGTCAACTGAAACTAACTGAACAACGAAAACGAAGCAAGATTATAACTTAATAAATAAAATTACAAAGCATCAATGATCATAAGAATGATAAGTTAATATCAAGATACAAATCTTTAAGAGCAAATGAACTTATTAAATAACCAACTAAACATAATGTAATGTATGTACTCGTAACACATAATTGACCAAATGATACAATGCAGTACTCGAATGTACATATCGTTAACCTCATAACTGACATTAATATAAAATCCTCATCAAACTCGAAACATTTCATCCCGAGACACGTCCATGCAACTTGATTGTCAACATCCAAAGGTAACAAACTCATAGAAATACATAGAAGGGACATGAGGCTCTGGCAGATGAAGCAACCAAATCCACCATCTTGGAACTGCCCTGAATACTGGCACAATGGACCGTGACGTCACCAATAACAGTGATGTCACTTATAACAATGGCATGACGTCACATCATAATTAGTCTATTGTGACGTCATGTCTCAGGGCAGTTCCAATATGGCGGATTTGGTGACCTCATCTTGAGGTGGCATCATACAGCCTCATGTCCGTTCTATGTATTTCTATGAACAAACTGCAGGGCGTATAAATATTTAATAGCTATACGGGCAACGGATTTATTATACATTTTGATATAAGTCAGTTTAATATAAATCTGAACTCATTCGTTTATAACTCTAAACACTGTAAACAGCAAATACTCTAATTTACAATCACAGTTAACAGTGTCAAACTTATAAGGATGGAAGTTTCACTTTTAATTAACAACATTCATTTCATAACTTTGTAGTAACTTGTAACTTTGAAGTAACTCTGAAGTAACTCCGAAGTAACTTTTCAGGAACTTAGCAGTAACGTCTCACCCAAGTCAACCAGAGAATTTACTTAAGTTTTACACAACAGAGGGTGACTTTATTTTAATGGCACAATTATTATAATCTGTTAATCATGATCTGATGACAGTTGATTGAGCTCCTGTAATTAAGAGAATAATATAAAGCAAGCAAAACAAAGTTTCTTTTAACCAAATTTTGTCGAAGTTCTTACATGTCTGTAACTTGTTAGTAACTATAACAGTGATTATGAGTCGATCATAATGTTGATGAGTCAGAATAAAAATCTCATTCATGAATCATGATAGCTTCATAATTTGACACATTTTCAAAAAATTTATATCTATAATATATAGGCCTATCATCTGTTCGAGGGACTTAATTAAAACATATTTGCAACATATTTTTGACATTCACAAGAAACATTCAATACTAAATAAATATTTCCATTTTACAAATCTCGAATAAATACAAAATTCATAAAACCAACCAATCAATCAATAACTATATCAAACATATTGTTGTATAACTATTATATAACTATTATTTAATGACATAATATAAATAGTAATAAATTGTTATAAACATATAATATCCTCATAAAAACTAAGTAATAATACATGATGTTGTCACAAATAATCAACTGGCTTTTATTCTCTAGTAATTTGTATCGAAGACTCCGTAAAAAAAATTGAATTGAGGTATGGATGTCACTGTTACGTGAACTTAATGCGTCATTTCGACACTATTTTCTCAGATCATTTCTAACTTATCTGTTGTTAGGGTTCTCTCAACTTATCAAAACAGTACACAGAGCTCTCTAAAAGTCGGTAAAACAGTTGAAAAATAGTAGTGAACAGCAGCTTTATTACAGAGGAAGATATTTATTGTAAAAAATTAATATTGTCATTAAATTGAATACTCTTTGTTACTCCCAAGATCACTCAGTTTGATTCAGATTGTCATTAATGACAGGTAATTAATAAATCAGCCATGCACATATCTGTATTTCAGACGTTCGGGTCAACCATTTTCTCTGATTTTTATATTCTCGCTATAAATGTCACCTTTCAACCAATTTGTTACTAACATATACTCATTATATATACTCAGTTTGTTAAAAACTCTCAACGTTGTTTCTCATACTGACACTGTACAGCAAAATAGTACAGTACTCATACTCCTAACTAAGGTAAATTAACACATATCAGAAAAATAAAACCCTAAATTAACATTAGTCTATTCTCAATGATTCTTAATGATCATATAGCGTCATCTCATTATAAAAATCATCTTAAAATGCCAAATGAAAGTTTTTGTACAAATTGACACCAGTTTACATTCCATGACATTGAAATGTTAATATTCTAGACATGCAAAAAGAACTTACAAAATCATATTAACAAATTTATTAATTAGTTATTAATTAATAATATAACGAAAATTCTAACAAATCGCTCACTTGCACCCTAAGAGTTCAGCTGATACTGTTGTCAATTGGAAGTTGCCAGTCGTATATATTATATTTATGTTGCTGTCATACCTTTTGTAAATATCATATTTATCTAACTGTGTGTCACTTTTTAGTAAATTTTGTAAATATTATATTCATCAACCTGAAAATTTCTCTATTGACTTCATTTCTCTATGATTTCATCCCTCATAAATTTGTATATTTTGGTGCTATGTACTATGGTTCTGTACCATCTCAGTGCTAAATTTCGCCTGTAGATCTGGCCTGTTGTGATTTAAATGTATTATTTCTGCTGTGATTTAATGTTTTATCTCAATATGTAGAAGTAGCTTGAGCCGCCTCAGTGCTAAACATTGCCAGTATATCTGGCATAGTGTGATTTTAATATATATTATTGCTACTGTGATTAATGTTTTATTTACTTATGTAGAAGTAGCTTTAGACTTTTATATTTTTAGTGTGTTAGTATTAGAACAGTTTCTGTTGTTGTTTTTAACCTGTATATTGCTATTTCTTGTAACTGACTTTTTGGTCAAATGTGACCTATGTTTGAGTCAATAAAAACCTATATATATATATAAATATTTTTTTATTAAGATGTCTGTCTTTAAGAAGATGAATCACGATTAGGATTCAAATACGATTCTAGAATCATGATTGAGAATCGCAACTCAAACAATCATGATTCAAATGTCCGGATTCACGAGTCGTGCAGCTTGGTTACGACCATGTTATGACACGTTATGACCGTTTTGACGATGAGGATGAACATTTTAATATTAAAGATGACTTCCACGATTGTTCCATTGATGACATCATAATGGCAGATGACATCATGTGACTCGTCACATGACCATTCCGATGAAGCAGAGAACTTTGCAGACACCTGGTGGTGATAATGAGTTTAATGACTTTCAAAACCTTCCAAAGATTCCGTTTTGAGGTCCCAATGACGTCTGCTGTGGAGAACACTTTGAAATTCCGAAAAGAATTCTTTTAACAAGCACTACGATGACCAATGCAGATGCGTAAGCCACCATTTTCCATGAAAATTTGAAAGTTAAAGAAACTTTTTTTTTTGCGATCATCAGCTCATAATGATAATCCAGGATTTGCAGACATTCTAAGAAAACTTATAATAAATTTTCCGCATCATTTTTCGAAAGTTTATGCCACATGCTGATGTCAGATTTTGTTTGATATGATGAAGTCGATCTGTTCGTGTCTCGAGTTGAAGTGTCAACATAGTGAAATCAATCCATGAAGTTTAGTGAAGTCAATCTAACAAAGTCTGTCTTATGAAGTTAATTTTTTATGAAGTTAATCTTATGAAGTTAATCTTATGAAATTTACATTATGAGTCAATTCTATGTCAACATGGTCAAGTTATGATGATAACTTTATATGAAAATTAGTTAATTTGTGCCTAGCGTAGAGCGAATATTATGAGCGGTAAATCTTAATGACGTCTCTTATGTCTTGTCGGCAAATGGGACAGAGGGGGGCGCCACTGTTGCGTATGTCGATGGCGCACTCGTAGCAACAGCACATGTGGCCGCAAGTGTATAGGACACAGTCCACGGCTTTCTCTAAACAGACAGAGCACTCGTTACTAGCATTGTCCGCGGCCTCGTCTGAAGTGTCCATAGGCAACGAGGGGGGTGGGCGGTTGGGGACGTTAGTGGGGGGAGGAGGAGGGGCGGGGATGTTGCGGGAGGGGATGATAGGTGGCGACACCTGTGGTTGTAAAGGAGAGGGTAAGTTTGGCGACACCGGCGTCGGCGTTAAGATAGAACCTAAGGGAGGGGGTTGAGCGGGTAGGGGGCGGTTCTGTTTGGGGGGTAAAGACGGGGGCGTTTGAGGCGAGTTTCTCCTTGGCGACGGAGACGACCGTTGAGGGGGAGGGGGTCGCGGGGGTGGACTGACGTTGGCTTGTGTCGTGGGGGTCACGGGTTGGCTGCGAGGGGGAGGTAGAGCGACAGTTAACCCTCCTCCCGTTAAACTTCCTCTATGTTGCGGGATGGGAGGCGGAGGCCCTCTGGTGGCAATACCTGCAAACAGAAAATTATCAATTAGAACACATTTTACGTAAATCTTTTAATATAATAAGTGACTTAATGATACCAGTCATAATACTATGTATCTTGGGAATATCACAAGCTCATAGTAGACATTTACATGATTTAATATTGGGGCAACAATATCGGCAGTATTTCCTAACTACTCCTAAATCATGTAAATCAGCGTTTTTGTCAAGATATGCAATTAGTATTTAATCTATATGTAACATCATCAATCAAAGAAATGTTATGGATTGGATAACATTCTATTTGGAGTACTTAACAAGTAACAACTCGGCAATTTAACTTCTGATGAATGACATTCTACAAGGGACATAAAATATTTATGAAGTTGAACAATTCTACAGAAACTCAGCTCGGATTTGGACATTCAGAGGAGCAGAGGGAGAGGAAAAGAGCTTTAGAAATTTAATATGTTTAACCTGCACGGAATAATTGGATCAAAACAATTCTAAACAGAAGCTAATTTCCATAGCAACCACATTCTTTCTCTCTTGAGCAAGTAGAGTGCCAGATACTGAAATTTAACAGGCAATTACAATTATCAGCTGGAATTCATAAATATTCAAGCACATATTTCTGCATGTAATAAGTATAAATACGTATTTATTTAATTGTGCATACATATTACGGTTTTAATAATATCATTTCACAACTTTGCAAACAATTAAATGTACTCCAATATTACGTGGCGACAGGCCTATGTCATGCAAATGTTAATTATTAAATATTTACGAATGCATTTTAATGTTAAAATCAATTCAGTATTTAATATATGCCACAGAAAATTTGCAGAACTTGGAAAGTTATCCAAATTCCAATTAAAATATTTTACAGTTTAATACATGTAGGTACCGAGTTCTGTATATCAGCAAATTCTAGTGTTCCCTATGTGTTCAAAACTGTTCATGCACATCTACACGATCTACGGCATTGCAAAATTCATCCTTACAATTTTTCATGTTTCATTCTAAAAAACTTCATTTACATCAGTACATCGATCATCAGAAGAATTAATGCGTAATATTGGTGGTTGTTGTTAAAAGTTTTGCTACTTACCTAAAGATTTAATTTTTTGTGTACTTCCATAAACATCAAAGAATATCCATAACGGTAAAGTTTTATCCACATGCATTAAAGTCACTACATGGTGGCCATTTTTCCCGTAACGAATTTCACCTGTAACAGAAAAGGAGAGAATTAATTTATAAATCAAATAGGATAAATAGATAGTTTATAGCTTTGATTAATAAGACTTATGATTTACTTATGAACATGCCTTTCAGATTAAGGGCTTAAAGTGCTCCACTTACCACGGCATATCTATCAATTATTATGATTATTTGGCTGTTTTACCAGTTTATTAGCAGAAAGCTGTCTGCAATTAAGGACAACGTGAAAAGACACAGTGACATTACTACAGGAACCCTTTGTACCATTCGATCATTTTACAATACCAAAACAGGAAATAAACCGGAAGTTCTCCACGAACTCATAATAGGGCAGGATTTAAGAAAGTAGGGTATACTCCCCAATAGCAAAATTTCACTTAAAGATATCACTCCCTTAAATCAATGTGTACAGTATCTTATCTCTTCACACTCATTTCAATGACTTACCAGCTTCCGTGAGATGAAAACTGAGCTCATCTCCCACATCCGCGTTGGGACAAACGTCCTTATTGACGATCCAGTATTCCGGCCGGTCTAAGAGGAGGTCTGCGTCATCCGGTAACTCTTCCGGATTGATCTGGATGGGGTCACAAGCCGTTAAGCCAAACGCTAATCCTCCGCAGAAGGCTTTGTCGACGGCTAAGATCTGAATCACGAGTTTCTCACCACAGAACAACGGACGATTGGTAAACACGTAGCCGTTACAGTATTCCTCCACCAGGCGGACCGCGATGGAACGATCGGAAGAGAGGCAGACGTTGCGGCCCATGATGCTGTGGAATGGCAGGGGGGTGAAAGTCAAGGTGGAGTGGTAGCGGATCGGAAGATTGCCGCCTAAACTCTGCTGGCCACTGTTTGTGGTGTGGGGGGAGGACGGTAATCCTTGGCCCACTACAATTTGTCCTCCAATTTGCCCCGGTACCCCACCCGGTACTCCCGGAACTCCGACCGGTACAACACCCGGTACCACCCCTCCCGGTACTCCTCCCTGGCCCTGGGGGGTGCCGGGGTAAGCGGACACACTGGGCTTCCCTGAACTCACGGGTGTGCCCGCACTGTTCAGACTCAAGCTGCTGATGGCTTGCGTCATGTCCTGCCCGATCGCCCCCCTCGGAGAAATGCCCGAGGTCGGGCTCAGGTTGTTCAGCTGGCGGCCATCTGCAATCACAAAGAAATAAGTCAGGAAACATGATTAAGGATTGTGTAAATATAATATAACATCAAGAGCTGCATAATAGATGATTGGGGCTTTACGTCCCGTATTTTTGCACTTGGTAGGCCAGTAAGGCTTTTTCCATTAAGGATCAGTGACCATAGACTTAGACCTTAGAGGATCACCCCTAATTAGAACAGGAGGAGGATCCGGCAATGAGGCGAAGGATGATTGAAACTGCCACCCAACATATCAGCTGCATGACCTTAAAACTTTATTCTAAAAATATCAATGTTTTTTATAAATAACATAATGTGCAGGTTAATGAACACGTTATAAAGTTGTTTTGGAAATATCAAGCTAAAGAATGAAGAAGTTCAAATCAGAGAGATACATAAATTCACACAACTTATTTAGCCGTAATAAGCAATTCTCCAGAGGGTGAAGGAAACTCGTAACCACGTTTTAACTGATTTGAAGCAAGTATTTCATCACAGTCGGTCACAAACCGGACAAGAAATATAAAAGCATGAAGAGGGAAGTACTGTATTCAAGAATTTCTACGATATATCGACACGGTGAAGCAGAAGTATTCCAATGTACATGATCTATCAGTTTTATGCCATTTCGAACATCAAACAATGACGAAAATTGCAGATGTATACCAACTCTATACCAAAGGTAGACACACTCTTATGTTGAAGAAGAAATCTTCATATGTCAAGTCAGATGTAAACAACTACAATAATTGTGAATACTTTCTTTATTCAATTTAAGCTTGATAAGTCTCGGAATTGACTCACAAAAAAATAACCAAAAAATAGTTGAAGTACTTGATTACAACACTGCGAATTTCAAACTTATATATTCATCCGAATTTGAGAATACAATTACCTCCAGTTTCATTTTTGAGCAATTTAATCATCCAGCCACCCGAGAGACTAGACATAGTGCTATCAGAGCGAGGAAGCTTTTGAGAGAAAATCACAAGAATCCGCGGATTCAAAACCGACCTAGCGCAATGAAATTAAAGGTGCCATTGCTTAAACCACTGAGCAACTGATATTGGAAGAAAGGAGAAATAGTTGATTGGAAGATGCTAGACTATTAGTATAGAATCAATGCAGTTTGAACAGATTTCTAAAAAAGGAAAGATGGCTGTCAAAATGGCCGCCATCTTGGATTTCTCAACATGTTACTCATCCATACCCACAGACCAATACCTGTACCAAATTTCATAACTGTAAGTGAAATATTAAGAGCCAGTGACAGAGAAAATCGAGGATTTGGCTTGCTGTGGGGGTCGGCGGAATCACTTGAAACTTTTCAATGTGAATGAATATGGTCTCACTAAGAAAAATCTTGAAGCATTCGAAAAAAATTCATTTGGTTGTTGTGATAGGACATGCCATAGATATTAAGGAAAAAATGCAAAATTGCTCCCGGAGAGAATTTGGAAATTTCACATTTTGCTGAATTTCAATGGACAATATCTTCTGAACGGCACATGTTACAGCTTAAAGAAACATAGCATCAGATAGGGCATACACATGGTTTTCAAGGCCACATATGATATTTGTTGTCCTAGTCTTATAGGATGTAGCGTAACTCGAATACAAAAGCCTTTTTGCCCATTTTTTCAAAAATACTGATTTATGGAAAAAAGGTCATATTTGATGGCCGATTGCCAATCTGAGGGTCTCAACTTGACAATGTGAATAAAAGGGTAGTGAAGACAAACATGTCAACTGTCCATTCAGTCAATAAAATTTGGTATACTTCTTTTGGAATTTCACTGGTAAAGATTCCAAAATGGCCTCAAAATGGAATTTCAACTTTTCATTTATTTGTAATTTGGAGAATATTCATCCAATTTTCAGATGTGATACCTCTAATCCACGGTTTTCCAGGTCATTTACTTCATTTTTGACACTTTCACATTTATAAATCTAAGATGGCTACCAAAATGGTGGCCAAAATGGCTGCCATTGACATAAAATTGACAATTTTTGTTTAGGTTTCCTCAATTTACTTTAAAATTGACAATTTTTTTAGGTTTCCTCAATTTACTTTTGTGTGGTATCTCTAATCTAGGGCTTAAATGCCCAGAAGACACATTTTTGATTTTGTTACGTCAAGTAAACCAAGATGGCAGCCAATTTTACCGCAAATATGGCTGCCACATGAATGAAATTGTCAGTTTTCGTTCATTTTTTCATCCAGTACCTCTATTCGAGGGTTTTTAGGGTCAGAGATCTCATTTTTGATACTTTCAGAAGAATTTATTCAATATTACTGCCAATATGGTGGAAATTATGCCTGCAAGTTACATGAAATTGTCAATCAGAGATTTTTCACTAATATTTCACACAACAAATTATGGAATATCAAAAATGTTGTTGAAATTTACCAATGGGATTTTTGGCCATCTGTTGTTGAACTAATTTGTGAATTTGGTTTTTTACCAGAGCAAAGATGAAGCTGCCTAGTGGACAACCTTTTCTCTGAATGTTTGGGAATGAGGGCTAGTGTTTGGCAAATTTCTTCTGAATTTGTGCAAATATTATCAATGCTCTGCTGCACAAGTGGAGGTGAATTCTGACAAATATTTGCAACACATTTACCAATTTTTCAGTCTTTGCATTGGTTTTCCGTATAGAGCAAATTAATTACATACTGTGATATTATCAAAACAAAAACGTCTGAAAGTAGTGCAATTTGGCATTGTTTCAAATAATTTTATCAACCTTTATGTCCATTAATCTTGTGGATTTTGGAGAGGAATTTGTCTTACTATGACCTGCAAAATGATCATTTGAAGATTTTGATCATGCATACCAAATAATATGATTACATGACCTTCAGACACAGCCCAAAAATTCAGGAGGTTCATGGAACATTTGAAAGGCTCCTGGGAAAGTTATTTAATTGCCTACTCGTTTAAGTAAGCCATCTACAATTTCTCCATCTCTTGGAAGCTATCATGACTTCATTAGAATTTATCAAATTAAAGTGGAAGGTCTGAGCAATTGAGGTAAATTGGCCAGGGCTTTTTATTTTTGCAATTAATTTGTCTCCTGCAAGTATAATTTCATAGCACACTTAATGCAGTCTGACAGCTGTTTTGCCTGATTTACTAAATATTTGGTGTTTTGCAAATTTGACTGGGAAAGTTCAAGCAGTTGAATGATTAGTAGATAATGATCCAACAAGAAATACTAAGCTTGCTTATTAACAAATATTTGAATATTATGGTGTCTTGTCTTATGTTGTAGATCACTATCAATCTTCATCTAAGCATGATTGACGTAAAATGATGTAAAAGAATAGGAGCAAAAATTCTTTATTTTGCTTTCTGAACCTTGTGCAGATTCTGCAGAATGGTTTTTCTGCACTTCCCCAACATTATTTTCCTTGAAATATCATTGGGTTAATTCCGAGAACCTGAATAGGATATTTCAAAAATCAATTTGCATAAAATATGCCAATCATTGAGGTACCTAACATGCTTCTGTCTTATCTTTTACGTTGCTTCACAACATTGCGAAAACATTGCCCCAATATTGCATTCTAACGACATTTTTTCCACATGCAAATGCCTAAAGTGCCATTATGTAACTTTGCAGCCAGCTCCAATTACAAATCACAACATTTTTATTCAATGCAAGAAAATCATTTCAGTGCTCCTTAATCCTTATTGATCACCAGTACATCGTTAGATCTACCAGCGATATATGTTTTGAACATGTCCGAACCTCGTGGTGCGTGGTGCATAGACAAATTGTGTGGTGGAATGCACTTCAGAATCTGTCATCTATCATTTCTATGCCTCAGCTTGCCTGGCAGTGGTTGGGGGGATAAGAGTCGGTGGCTAGAAGTCGGGTGGAGGGAGTCGGGTGGTTAGGAGTCGGGTGGTTCCCTATCAGCGTGCCTCGGCGGTCCAACGTCGGCCTGAAGTTGGTCCGATGCTACTGACATCGGACTGACGCTGGGCCGACGTTGGACCGCCGTGGCATGCTAACAGGGTTAGGAGTCGTGCGGTTAGGAGTCGGTTGGATAAGAGTCGGGTGGATGTGGATATAAGTCAGGTGGATAGGAGTTGGTGGCAAGGAGTCGGGTGGATAGGAGTCGGGTGGACAGGAGTCGTTTGGACAGGAGTTGCTTGGAAAGGAGTGTTGGGCGGATAGGAGTTTGGTAGATAGGAGTCGGGTTGATAGGAGTCTGGTGGCCAGGAGTCGGGTGGACAGGAGTCGTTTGACAGGAATCGGGTGGATAGGAGTCGGGTGATTAGGAGTCTGGTAGTTAGGAGTGAGTGGATAGGAGTCGGTGGACAGAGTTGGATGGAAAGGAGTAGGACGGACAGGAGTCGGATGGACAGGAGTCGGGTGGACAAGAGTCGGGTGGACAGGAGTCGGGTGGACAGGAGTGTTGGGTGGATAGGAGTCGGGTGGATAAGAGTCGGGTGGCCAGGAGTCGGATGGATAGGAGTAGGGTGGTTAGGAGTCGGATGGACAGGACTCGGGTGAGCAGGAGTCGGGTGGACAGGCGTCGGGTGGACAGTCGTTTGGACAGGAGTTGGGTTGAGATGAGTCGGGTGGGTAGGAGTCTGTTGGATAGGAGTTAGGTGGATAGGAGTTGGATGGACAGGAGTCGGATGGACAGGAGTAGGATGGACAGGAGTAGGATGGACAGGAGTCGTTTGGACAGGAGTCAGGTGGACAGGAGTGTTGAGTGGATAGGAGTCGGGTGGTCAGGAGTTTGGTTGATAGGAGTAGGGTGGTTAGGAGTCGGGTGGATAGGAGTCAGCTGGCCAGGAGTCGGTGGACAGGAGTCGGGTGGACAGGAGTCGGGTGAGCAGGAGTTGGGTGGACAAGAGTCGGGTGGACAGTCGTTTGGACAGGACTTGGGTGGACAAGAGTCGGATGGACATGAGTCGGGTGGGTAGGAGTCGGATGGATAGGAGTCGGGTGGATAGAAGTTGGGTGATTGTCTATAGATCCCATCTTTGTGATGGTTTGGTGCAGTTTTTGTCTGATCTTGTATGAAGGCTGTCCATGCTGAATCATGACAGACTGAAATTCATAAATTACACAGTCACAGCTGCCTCTATTAAACTCAAATTCTCAATAGACATATTTTGCTTGTGTATATATATATATATTCTCCACTCGGATTGTGTCAGCCAATCACAAGCGAGTATTCTTGGATAATATCCTTGCTATATTATGCTGAGAAAAGTTATATTGGATCCTGAAAAGTTATATTGGATCCTAAAAAAGTTATATTGGATCCGAGACAGTTTTTAAATGAAGAACAATCACCTCACTACTTGTTGTTCAATTGTGACGTCACCACTGGTGATGTCATAATGGTCAACATGTCATTGTGACATTACAACTGATGACGTCATGAGAGCATACTGACAATGGACTTGGTGACGTCACCATTGACTGCTCTTTCATGGTTTGAACACTAAAATTACAGCTGCCTGTAATATTAGCCTGGGGTGGTATTGAATTGCCTTCCAAATTTTGGCAAATTTTTTTCTTTTCAATTAAGAGGGGAAAAATACTATCTTAGCAGCATATCCTGAAAATTTAAAACATCTGAACAAATATTTTTTTACCATTTGGCAGCAAGTCAACTTAAAAGGAAAATATAACTTAAATTGGATGGAGAATATATTAGATATCGGATGGTAAGTCGTCCAATATAGAGTATAATTGGATTCAGAAAAGTTATATTGGATTCGGCTGCGCCTCATCCAATATAACTTTTCTTCATCCAATTATACTCTATATTGGACTCCTTCCCATCCAATATTTATATAATATATGTCAATTTTCAACAGTAAAATAGGCTATCATTCAGTCCCTGTGCCAGCATTGAGCGATCCATTCAATCTCCACACTAATTCTAGTTTATTCAATGTTGTTGTTGCTATTGCATATATATTGGTTTATTCCTGCCCAATGAAGAAAATCTATCATAGATTTTTTATTTATAGGCCATCTATGTACAGTTTTTTTTTGTGTCCCAGAGTAAAAATTCTGCCTCATTGACCCGCCTTTGGAGTTATTTGAAGCAGATGCGATGGTCATGATTAACTCATACAGACTATCCTATTTCAAGAACAATTTCTTTGGATATGTAAAATATTTACAAGCATTATTTAGATTTTTTTTCATCGCTGTCTTAACCTAAAAAAACTTATATATAAGTATTCTTAACAGTTCATCAATTCTACAAGATAAGGAATTTCTCTGGCGAAATTTTTGCGTGTAAAACGTCACCAAAGATTGTGTACATCATTTTCAATGCGAAACTTGGCCTAAAAACCTTAATAGGCATCCGATTTTCAAAATTTAAAAACCTGCATATATCAATTAAACTCCTCCAAATTCCACTTATTCATTTTGCTCTATTTGCAATATTAACTTCGCAAAAACCTCTTCGGCGCATTACGCTGTTTTTTTTTTTGCACATATTTGGCTATGTAATATTTTCATGAAACAAGGGGAGGGGCTTTGGAGTTTTTCTAAGGGCATTTATTTCATAGAATTGCCTACTTTAAGACATTAAAACCTTTTATTACATGCCACATACCCTCAGGTTCATGATAAGATCGATGCGGTACCCTTTTTTAAGGGTACTTTTCTTGTTTATATGTGCACACTGAATTTCAGAGTTATATCCAGTAAAGCAGTCGAGAACCTGACAAGGAATGAGAACATTCACACTTTCATAAAGAAATACGTTTTGTGTCAAATAGGTCAATTTTGTATGCTATTCATGCCTTAAGAACATAAAAGCTATAAAATAAATTTTATATTGAAAAATGAAGTGTTAATTACCAACAACTGGTAACACTGTGACATTTCCAGACTTTATAACCAGGTTCAAACGTTCTAATTAGCATTCTGAATCTGAAAACGACAGTTTGCATGGAAATGTCATTTTTGGTCACAGAGGTTAACTTCATATGTTTTCCATGCTTATAGTAAGCCATGAAAACCAAATTTTATGATTGATATTGGAAGATGAAGTGTAAATTGGTAATTCTATGTCATTGACATAGCTGGGGGCCAACTGTCAGATTGGCAGCAGGGATATGAAAACAGCCATTTTCACCAAAATTTCACCGAAATTTCGTATAAGTTAAATAGGTTAACTTCATATGTTTCCAATGCTTATTGCAGGTCATATAAACCAAATTTTATGATTGGTTTTGGAAGATGAAATGTAAATTGGTATTTCCATGTCACTGGTATAGCTGGGGGCTGACTGTCAGATTGGCAATTTTTATATGAAAATGGCCTTTTTCACTAAAATTGCGATTTTGTTCAAATTGGTAAATTTCCTGTACTTCTCATGCCTACAACAGACCATATAAACCAAATATTATGATTGATTTTCGAAGATGATGTGTTATTTGGTAATTCTGATTTATTAGCATAGCCTTGGGCCAAATTTTAGATTGGCCATTGAGATCTATAAATGGCTATTTTCACAAAAATGTGTTTTTCTGTAAAATAGGTAAATTTCCCATGCTTCCCATGCTTAGGGTGTCAAAAGTATACCAAATTTTATGATTGATATTGAAAGATGAAGTGTATATGGGTATATCCATGTCAGTGACATATCTGGGGGTAGACCCTCAGATTGGCAATTTGGATCTGAAAATGACCATTTTTTACATCCTTTTTCGCCTTTGAAATAGAGCAAGTTCCTTGTATCATCCACACCCTGGTGGCCAGTTTAGGAACTAAAAATTAAATTCCATTTGAAAGGAAATCCATTTTTCTCAATATCTGAAATGAAATTATATCATTACATCACCTCAGGTTGACTACACAGTGATTTTAAAATTGCCATTTTTTAACATTTCCTTTGTCTCTAAAAGCGAAATTATGGCCTAAATAATGGAAGTGGCCTACCATGGCCACCCCTGGACCAAATGACCAAAAATTTTGTGAATGTTGTTTTTGACCCAAGTACTTGACATGTGCCAAATTTCATCAAAATCGGTGAGATTGCACAGCCATGATTTTGGCAAAAATCCTCAATTTTCTCTGTCACTGGCTCTTAAGGTCACAATGGTCAGTTCAAGAATGAAGAAAGATGGCTGCCAAAAAGTGTCTGCCATCTTGGATTTCTCAACATGTTCCCATCTGATACCCACAGCCCCATACCTGTACCAAATTTCATAACTCTTAAGTGAAATATTATGGTCACAATGGGCAGTTCAAGAAATGAAGAAAGATGGCTGACAAAATGGCCGTCTTGGATTTCTCAACATGTCCCTGATCCATACCCACAGGCCCATACCTGTAACAAATTTTATAACTCTAAGCAAAATATTGAGGTCACTATGAGCAGTTCAATAAATGAAAAAAGATAGCTGCCAACATGGCCACCACAAAATGGCAGCCATCTTGGATTTCTCGACATGTTCCCAATCCATACCCAGAGTCCCATACTTGTACCAAATTTCATAACTGTAAGTGAAATATTATGGTCACAATGGGCAGTTCAAGAATGAAGAAAGATGGCTGCCAAAATGGCCACCACAAAATGGCCGTCATCTTGGATTTATCGACATGTTCCCAATCCATACCCAGAGTCCCATACTTGTACCAATTTCGTAACTGTAAGTGAAATATTAAGGTCACAATGGGCAGTTCAAGAATGAAGAAAGATGGCTGCCAAAATGGCCGCCACAAAACGGCAGCCATCTTGGGTTTCTCGACATGTTCCCAATCCATACCCAGAGGCCCATACCTGTACCAAATTTCATAACTGTAAGTGAAATATTAAGGTCACAATGGGCAGTTCAAGAATGAAGAAAGATGGCTGCCAAAATGGCCGCCACAAAACGGCCGCCATCTTGGATTTCTCGACATGTTCCCGATCCATACCCACAGGCCCATACCTGTACCAAATTTCATAACTGCAAGTGAAACTAGATGCAGCACAGGATAGGGCATCGCTGGATGCATGTAATGCTGTCCCACAGGGACTAAATGGTCACCCCTATGGCCTATTTTCACATTAACCACAAAACTTGCGTCACTGATCATTGGCCATTCACTGCATTATGCAGAGTGAACACATTGCTGAGGGTTTGCTGCCGAACGGATTAGTTCTGCTGGCACACATAAGAGGCAGCACTGGTACGCAAGAAGCGATGACGTCATCGATTGTGGGCAAAAAGTGCACAAGTTACCAAGTGAACATGATGCACTGGGATTTCTTTTTGCAGAAATAAATTGTAGGATTATGGTATTATGTGCCACTGACAGGATACTATAAGGTTCGTAGTATAGATATAGGTGTTTAATCTATTGAATGAAGTGATATTTCAAGGAAACGCAGGTGTACCAAGTGAGCAAAGTCCCGAAAATCGCCAATGTCAGTTTGGCGGGATTGTTTACATGTGGCTGTGGACGAAATTTGATAAACGAAGTGATTAACGAAGTTTAAAGGTGGATTTGACTCGGAAAATGAAATGAAGAAGCGCATTAATAGATCGATTAACCTAAGTTATGTTACAATGAACAAAATTAGACCAATTTTGACGTAGTAGACAATGGGGCTTTGAAGAAAAGTGCAGTACAAAATATTATTCCACGACGCTTCAAGCTCAAAACAGTATCCCCCTCTTACACTAAAGTGTAAGGGGTGACAATATTAAGGTCACAATGGCAGTTCAAGAAAGAAGAAAGATGGCTGCCAAAATGGCCGCCACAAAACGGCAGCCATCTTGGGTTTCTCGACATGTTCCCAATCCATACCAAGAGTACCATACCCAGAGTACCATACCTGTACCAAATTTCATAACTGTAAGTGAAATATTATGGTCACAATGGGCAGTTCAAGAATGAAGAAAGATGGCTGCCAAAATGGCCACCACAAAATGGCCGTCATCTTCGATTTATCGACATGTTCCCAATCCATACCCAGAGTCCCATACTTGTACCAAATTTCATAACTGTAAGTGAAATATTAAGGTCACAATGGGCAGTTCAAGAATGACGAAAGATGGCTGCCAAAATGGCCGCCACAAAACGTCAGCCATCTTGGGTTTCTCGACAGGTTCCCAATCCATACCCAGAGTCCCATACCTGTACCAAATTTCATAACTGTAAGTGAAATATTAAGGTCACAATGGGCAGTTCAAGAATGAAGAAAGATGGCTGCCAAAATGGCCACCACAAAACGGCAGCCATCTTGGATTTATCGACATGTTCCCAATCCATACCCAGAGGCCCATACCTGTACCAAATTTCATAACTGCAAGTGAAATATTAAGGTCACAATGGGGAAAAACCTTTTCTGTAAAATTTGCCAAAAGTGGTTGTGGTTGCAGTTTATGCCTACTGTTTATGGTTTCACCTGATCCATTTACAGCTCCTGTATTAACCGGCCTCCGCCGTTAGGCCGGTTAAAAATCAATCTTCCTGTTATCTGCTTATCAGGGCTATAATGATTATCACAGTATTAGTCATACCAAATACAATGACGCCACAACCATGAACTAACAAGCATGTGAAGATATGATAAAAGTTCTAATAAAAAATTTCGGAAGTGTCCGTCAATAATGCCAAAGTTTGTCACGGTTAACTAACAAATCACACAGAGGCAATAAAATGTTGAACCAGCAATTTCAGAATGAATAGTTAAAGTACTTCTTCCTTTTTTTTCCTTTAAGAAGTAGGTATATCATAGAAATTGAAAGCAAAACATATTTTGTACAAGGCAATTTCACGATGAATAGAAAACATATCATAGGTACTCTTTCAAAAGTTTTCTGAAGTTTTATGTATTTAAACTGTCCCTGACCCATGAAAAGCAAACATACCATTACAGACATAATGACATGCCATTCAAATTACCATTACTTAGTTTAATATGGACAATTTCAATTCATTTGGTTGAAGGTAGATGTTTTAAAAGTAGATTCTTCTATTTTTGTAAAATTTGGGACGTCAATGATTGCGATTAATAAACATGATAATCACAACAACTATTTTATTACTAGGTGTTCATACCAGACTGGCTTCCATACCTTTCAATTTTGCCGGTAACTCAGGTTTTTCGGCATCAGAAATATCAGCTTCATTGACTAGATTCTGGTGTCCTTTTTTGCTCAAGACAATTTTGTTAAATGATTCTTCTATGCTATTGTAAAATCTAGACATTTTTGTAACAGTTCAATAGTATTTTTAGTATCCTTGGAAAGACTAGTTTTGTTGTTTAAAGTCCATTATATGAATCCAGTGAACATGGTGAAAGTATAATAGGATTATTGTCAGAAATAAATTCTTATTATAACCCAATATGTTCAAATCAGCAACAAAATTGCATTTATAACGCCAGTTACTAAGCCAAAATTTCATAATTATAAGTTCTCCCAAAAACTGTACTCCGATGAAAAGGTAGTGCTCAGTGTACCTACTAAAATGAAATTATCAGTAATATCACACTGACATCAATGAAGTTTAAATATTATTGAACCAACGTCCGGAGTAAATCCACGGATCAATATGATAAGCTGAAAAAATATCCTATTTGATAGATATCCTAATCGCTATTTTCAATGCACTACATTCTAAACTTGTGCATTTGATAAATTGTACATTAAATTGTATGTAGCATCACAATAATGATGATGATGATGATGATAAGTATCCTGTGCTCTTACAATGAAGACCAGACTAAGAATGAACCATCCCGAACATGGAGAATGAATGGAAACAGAAAATGCTCATTCATTTAGTTTGTGAAGTCTTAACTTCATAATTAAGACTAACAATGTTCGAAACATGTCAAATGCACCCAAAAGATAAGTCAGGAATTGCAAAAATCCATTAATGGCACAAGAAAGTTTAATTGGTTTCATAAAAGATCCATTTTTATAAGCAGCGATAAGCAAAAAATCTAAAATGTCTCCTTGGAGCAGTGAAACATATGCTCAAATGTTAGTTGTATAAGGAAGTGCAATGTAGATGTCAACAGAGAATATACACACACAAATGGGAGAAATACAGTTCAATCTCATATTGAGGAAACTGTATTTGAAGTAATATTTCTACCTTGCAAACTTTCATTGAGGAAAGACATGCACCAGATCTCTTTTTTAAAAGTGAGCCTTGTTTGACTAAATTTGAGAGCTTTTTTATAAAGATGCACTTCATATAATTCCAAGAAGTCTTGCAAAATTAGTCATGGAGCTGGATTAGAACTTGCATTCTTGAATTTCTTGGGAGTTGGAAGGCAGAATGTGTCTCCTTTGGGCTCATCCCTACACAGCAGACAACACATCTCTGATAGCCCAGTGAAAAGAGCCAAAGAGTTAACTCCTTCCTCCAGGAAATCTCTCTCACCAGCTTCTCATAATTGAGAGTTTCTCTAAAACTCGTATTTGCAAAAAAGTTATGCCTTGTCAGTCTTGTCATGGAGTTTCACCTGTAATATTTCTAGAAACCAGTGAGGAGTGACCTTCCCCACATGCTCCATGGTTGAGCAGTTTACCAGGTTAGTCTATGGTAATTTTTTCAGTGTGTATATTTTGGTCTTGGGGCTATCACAGTCAATGTCATTCATTCTCATTCATAAAGTGTTTTTTCAACTGCTAGACAGGAAAGACTATCAAAGGTACAACTAATGTACAAGGACAGCTGTATCCTGTGAATGGTCTACTTGCTGAGGAAGATATTGAATGCAATTTAAGAATTTAATTGTGAATTTGTTTGAGCCTGGAGATTGGCAATTACTGTACAATATATTTTCCTCAGAGGATGGAAGGATGGATGATTGGGGCTTTACGACCTGCATCTTTACACTACGGTAGGACAATTAGGACAGGAGGAGGACACAGCAATGAGGCGAAGGAAAATTGAAACTGCTGTCCAGTGTCCAACATAGGTCAGGGTGAAGCGACCAGAGTTGGAATCTGGGACCGAGTGATTGGAAGACCAGAGAACTATCAACAGAGCTAATCCCACTTGGCCACTCTCCTTAAATAAATCTAAAACACCATTGGACAATAGTTGCCATACACCATACAGTTCTAGGCAATAATTACTTAGCAATTGTGTTATACATTTGCACACTGGGGGGAATAGTTAGTTTGGCATCACAGAGTTATAAGTTCAGGACATAGAACATGCAGAAGCAAAGGCAAACACACACACTATGATAGATTATATTATATGACTTACTTTTTCGAAATTTTGGCCTAACCATATAGAAATTTATGGTTGGCTTCTGCATTTTTAAATTTGCAGATCGACATTTTCCTTCATGTTTTAATTCCCCCTCTTTTCTATAATCCTTGGCAACTTTTATGCGTGCCGTGTCTTCGGGGATCTTTCTTTGGTTATTCCTAAGATAAATTGGTCTTTGGGTAATCTTTTCTTTCCCTCTCGCTCCCCTTATGGGCATTTCTAGTACAAATACTGTAATGCGACTAGAAATAAAACCAATTGATGAATGAAATATTATCTATTTTCTAATCAGTGCTGCCTGTTGGAAGACTGATTAGATACTGACAGAGCATGGGTAGGGCTCCTTCTATTTATTTTCCACATTTCTTAATTGTGGTGAACTATTGCCCAATGCTACATGAAATTTGCCTGGAAAGCAAAGAAGTGAATGAACTTGTTGTTATTGAGCAGACGACAGACCATGTGACTCAAGAGGTTATGACATCAGAGATGGAATCTCTTGCGCAATGTAACAAGCACTCCCATTGGTCGCTTGTGTCTATTTTTATCCTCCGAATGGAAGGCTGCATTTGGCAACCAGCCAAGTTAAAAAAGAAAGGTTTTTCTGGTAGAAAAAGCCAATTTGTATTTGTAGTGTCAATACAAAGCCCACAACACTCCCAATTAATGTCAAAAAATAGGCTACAAGAGTAATCACAGCAGTTATTTGTGTCAAAGGCTTATTTTTTTCCTATTATCATTAATTAATGTTTATGTCCAAGGATATGTTTGGATGTGAGATAACTAGTGCAGCATTTAATAGGTCTTGTCTGCACAGCTATACTGAGCTTAATTATTATGATTTTTTTATATAATTCTATGATATGGTAAATTTTAAAACAACTATCAAAATTTGACCTTGAATTTATTTTTTCTCTTCTTTTATTTAAAATTAAAAGTCATGACATGTTGGCGCCTTGGTGGGATTTGAATTTAGAACTATTGACCAACCAGGTATTTGACATTACCGCAAGCAATGATGTTGGGCTTATTTACAGAAAAAAATTGTTGAAAACACATTTAGACTAACCAAGACAGTACTGGCAATTTTGTTAGTCACACGAAGGAAATGTTAGGTGCCATAAGGAATTTTATCACACAGAAGCAAAGAACACACACTGAGACAATACTGACATATGTATGACTTACTTTTTCCAGATCTGGGCTTAACCATATACAATAGTAGTGTTGTTGATTTCTGCATTTATAAATTGCAATGTGACCAGAAATATAACCAATCACTGAATAAATATCAAAATATTATCTATTTGCAAATCAGTGCTATCTCTTGGAAGACTGGTAAAATAAATATTGACAGAAAATGGGAAGGGCACCTTATATATCTCTGTACTGTGTTTAAGGAATATTTCCACATTTCTTAATTGTGGTTGACTATTGCCCAATACCGCGTAAAATATGCCCAAACAGCAGGAATTGAGAAATCAAGTTATCAACCTGCTGTTATTGAGCAGACGACAGACCATGTGACTCAAGAACTAATGACGTCAGAAGGATTCTCTTGCGCAATGTAACAAACATTCCCATTGGTCGTTTGTCACCCAGTATCTATTTTTATCTACACTCAAATCCCAAACTAACCAAAGCATTGAATGGAACAGTGTATTTGGCAACAGGCCAAGCTTAAAATAAAATAAGCTAAAGAAAAATCAATTCTGTGAGCAGTCAACACTGAGAGCCATTCTGGAACAGGCCAGCTGCCAGCTGGTCATTTGGAACAGCCCAGCTGGTCAGCACATCAGAGCTCATGAATGCAGTCTGTACAATGCTGAAACACAAAGTGGATCCAAAAGTACATCCTGTATTTCTGTGACTACGACCAAATGAATATTTATTCCATTATCCTTTCTGGATCCGTTTTGGAGAAATCACACTGGTTCGGAACGGTTCCGCAAATCAGTTGGTCAGGAAGCAATAAAGTTGTGAAGAATTGCCTTTATCATGCTTATACTTCATGTAAACATGGTGAAAGAAACCTATTTTAACCATGTTTAACATGTCAAAAACATTGATCATTTTAGAAAGTTAAATAGTAAAGATTGTCTACAGCAACCAAATCATTGATTATTAAATAACTGCAAATTATCACCTGGTTGGCTGTGAATATCACTGTTTACAGTCAAAATATCAGGGCCTATGATATTGTAAAAAATACCACCCTTCAAGGGTGATATTTTTTAACAATGGTTATGACATCACCAGCATTTCAGCTGCCTGATGATGTCACAAACCAAACAAGGGCCAGAATAATGGGATTGTGACGTCATGTCCATTGTTGCTCCATGGTGACGTCACATTTTTGTAATGGCAAAAAATAGTCCCTCTTTATAACTGAAAATTTGAGGTAAAACCAGGTGATAAAAACAAAACAACCACGCGTCAGGGCACTTCGTACAATATCACTCGCTGTTGTGTGAATTAATATCACTCTCGCCCTGCGGGCTCGAGTGATATTAATTCACACAACAGCTTGTGATATTGTTACTCAGTGACCCTGACTTGGGTTGTTTTGTTATAATATATCAAACGGCCACACAAAAACCACCAAAAACGTAACATCCAAATAGTGCTTAAAACACGTCTAAAACATGAAACAAAGTTCAACACAGAGCATAATGGGAACATATTGGCCACTTGAGCTCTTAGTGAGCACTTAATTCAATTTGAAGCCTAATCACTAGCTGATTGAAATGGCCATGCAATATTTATTGAACAGACATGTCAGGCATTCCCAGCTTAATGGCTCGGAGGGTGCAAAGCAGCAATAGAACCATCACAGGCTCACCACAGACCCGACAAAGGCTCAGGACAGACATGATAGACCCAGCACAGACATGATGGACCCCAGGGTGATGAAGCTTCAGCAGTGTTCAGTTTGATGAGGTGAATGGAGGAGAGTAAAAGCATCATATGAACATGTTTCAGGCTATAGGCCCATACAGGTCCTTAACAGGATCATCATGTTAGTTGGATAGTGGATGGAATCGGGATGGAAAAGGCCTACTTTTTGGTGAACTGCAGACTACATTTAAGACTAAGTACAGTGCCACCTGTAAGTTAGTGAAACCGGTGAAATGTTGCCATTGCCACAATGCTAAATATCCTCGACCAAACTGCTTGTAGAAGCATGAATTCTCATCCGATGAGAGGAAAACATATTGGGTCATAAGACCAATATTTGATGCATGTGGGATTACAATGGCTGCAAATTTCCTTTGCTGTACTCGGAGTTAGGTATGGGTCAAAGTCTTTGATAAGTAAGCGAAACACAATCCCAATGTTATTTCAATGTGGAAGAGTTGTTCACTTACTCACCAAAGACTTTGACCCCTACCTTACTCCGAGTACAGCAAAGGAAATTGGCAACCATTATAATGCCACATGCCTCACATATCAGCCTTTATGACCAAATATGTTTTCCTCACATCAGATGAGAATTCATGCCTCTACAAGCAGTTTGGTTGAGGATGCATAGCATTGCTGCAATGGACGAACATCACCCGTTTCACTAACTTACAGGCGGCACTGTACGTAACATATGTAGGAGAGGGGTCAAGGGCTGAGTGGTAGAGCACTTGGCTTCAATGGCTTGTAACCTTTGGGACCCGGGTTCGAATCCCGGTCTGGGCAGCTCATGTTAGACAAATGTTTCTTTATATTGTATTGTATTGTATTTTATTATACTATCAGTCATGTGCCAACAGCAGTTCCAAGAGCGCACTGTGCCTTATAACCATAGTTTCAGGATTCCAGGTGAACAACAGGTCAGAGCAGGAATTGAATTAGGGACCCATCAATTGGACTGGAAGCTGAGATTGGCAGAGCACTACCATCTGAGCCAACCCCTACTCCCCAAAGTCAACAAGAAGATGGGGCTAAGCCAATTAGCCGGAGTATAAAAACCCAGATTAACCCATCACATAATCAAGATCTAATCGCTGAATGGTCTCTGGATCTAATCATTAAAAAAAAACAGCAAGCCAATCATTCACCTACTGAAGAACAGCCACAGCACCAGTGATCACTTTAATTATGGGGGACATGTAACACCCTCACAAATACACAATTAGCCGATTAGCCTGAGTTGGGGTTTCAATAACCATGGTATCTAATATCAATATCATGTTCAGACTGTTCAGGCTGTTCAGCTGATGTTTAGATGGCAAAACAGCAGCCCAAAATCCACACATGCTTAATATAAATGGCAGGAGAGAAAGGCTCAATGAATTGCATGCTAAGCAGCTAAGCAAGCTAAGTGGCAGTGATCAATAAAAAAAGGCAAAGGGGGAAAATCAATATGGTCAGAGGGATTGGACACATGGATTGGGCAGAGACAACTCAGACAAGCTATTGCTCCACTCACGACAAATGTTGGAACAAATGTTGGAACAAATGTGGAAACTGCTCTCAACACCACTTGCCACCAGGTGGTTCTATTAGGTGTGTGTGGTAGCACTGTAGTTTATGAGACCCCATGAGGGATAAGAGGTGAGCAGGGAGGTTGATTTACATTGATCATCGATCAGTGGACAAAACTAACAGTTTGTGCACCAAAGAAAATTATTGGGTTTTACGTCCCGTATTTATGCACTCGGTAGGCTAGTAATTAGGTCAGGAGGAGGACATGACAATGAGACGAAGGATGATTGAGATGGCGGTCCAACATAGGCCTGCAAACACATACTATACCAAAGTTATTTATAGTATCATTCACTGCATTAATGCTATTTATAGCACTGTACAAATACTATTTATAGCACCATGATTGATCTGGTAACAGCATTTGCTCATTAATGTCATATTGTCACAAGAGATTACGCGCCAAACATGGAAATGAAGTTATCACGTTCGCCACACACAAGTTTGCAGCTGTTTGCCACACCCCAGCATATTGGTTATGGCTGGTGGTATTGTTTCAAGTCACAGCTATGCAGAACTCATGAATATTAGGGAACAAATTATCCCTGTACAAATTGAGTTAAGGTTCTGATCAGCACTGATCAGCTGATACGGAATCCAATCATCATAACGATGGTTCTGATCATAATAATCATGCATCCAATCACAATAATTGATGCCAAATTGATAGGAAATTAATATTATAAAGTCAGTGATCCCAAATTCATACAGGGAAGATAGGCACTAGTAGATAGATCGACTGATAGATAAGTGGAAGATAGATAGCCAGAACCAAGATCAGACCTTTTTCTTTTTTTCAACATTGGCTATCTTGCAATACAAGATCCCATACCGGGGTAAAACCTGCAGAATATCTATGACCTTATCGAATTCTAGAGAGGTCAATGACGTCACAGAGGCTGAGGTTCACACAATCACACCATCACAAGTTTCACAACAGAAGCAAAGGTTGGTAGACAAGTTCAAGTTGACAGCAAGAGAGCAACCACTCTAGTGTGCCCTGTCTTGTTACAATCAACAGAAGTGACAACCAAGATGCAACAATGTCCAAAGCAAGATGGAGAGCAAAGCTGGAGAGCAAAGCTGGAGAAAAAAGTCCCCATACACAGCTATTCCATGTATACCAGAGCAAGTCAACAGCATGAACACCAAGTGACAACATCAAGTGACACCAACAGACAACCTCATTGCACTGGGAAACATGGTAAAAGCAGCAAAGGGAATATTCTACAGCAATGTAACAGCATGGCATGAATGATTCTCTATACTTATCGCTTATAGAAGCACAGGTGATACCACAATTTGGATAGCAGATAGGGGATGCATTAGATGAGCTCTGAGAGTTGAGAACTTAAAATTTGGGCCCAACAAGGTTACAAGGGATGGGGGTTGGAAGGGTGGGAGCCTTGGGGGGGGGGGTATCCCACTCCATAACATAATTCCATTTACTTCATTTAGCCATTTGGAGGGAAATCACCCCCCCCCCCTCCAACTCTCTTCAATCCAACCCATCACATGATTATTGCATGGCAAATTCAGCAATGGCTTGCAATAGAGGCTCTACTGCCAAACATGGTGCAACATGTGCAATAGACATGATAGAGGGAGGCCCAGCCCTGCTCTCAACATGTGGACATTTCAAGCTGCTGAATGCTGAATTTCCCCCAAGGTTTCCTCTGCTAAACATGTTCAACTGTGGTGTTGCTTCAGTAAGCACCATACTTTTCCACAACAGCTGAACAGGATAGATGCTGACACATACACACACATCACATAGGAAACTGGAAAGCATTAATTTACATGATACACTTGGGTTGTTGATATGGCATGGGATATACTCATGCCCAATACCATGGAAGAGTAGGAAGGATTCAGGCAGGCCCATTGTAAATTGGTGGAGCCATGTACACAGCCACATCAACATGTTCAGCTCAAGGGAGAAGATAGACATTGAAGAGCATCAAGAGTAATATCAGGCACCCATGGAGTTGCAGTGTGGTCCATAGAGCCCATGTTTAATGGGAACAGAGAGAATTAGACAGAATTATAGCCTTATGGGTGAATCCATCAGTTACACATAACCCATCATAAATTTTCATCCTGGAGTTTGTTTTTCTTTCTTGGTTTTCATTTCGTTTCCATATTCATAGATCTGCTGTTTCATTTGCTATAACTTGCATTTCATTGATGATTCTGTTAACTTCTCAATGATCATAATGATGTCAAATGTTTGACAATTTAATTTCAACAAATGTTGCTAACTCCTCAAGTTTCAAAAGGCACATTGGCACAAGCGCATAAAAAATATGAACTCAATTAAAAGCATGGACGGATAGATGATTGGGGCTTCGTGCTGTATTTAATACCGTGTACTCCGGCTAATAAAGGACAAGAGGAGGACACAGCAATGAGGCGAAGGATGATTGTAAAGTTCTGCTGTCCAACATCAAAACATAGGTCAAGGCAACTCCGCCAGATTTGGAACTGAACCCAGAACCAGCGATTATAAGCTCAGCGCCCTGAGTGCTACCAACTGAGCTTGCCCCCTTAAAGAGTCAGTCTCAATTTTTTCAAAGGCATACACTCATCAGAGATATGACCTCAATTAATAAGACAAAACCAATGAAACCCATACAATTAGAATTGTAGATCCATTACAGGTCATTGTAGCCTTTGTAAAATGTTGTAGGGCCTTTCGCGGTTATTCAGGACCCGATCGACCAAATGGGGGTCGATCCAAAGTGTTCCTGAAAGGACACGGCCCGGACACGACCACAATGGACAAGAAGCAGAGCAGAATGGGACCAGAAGCAGAGCAGAGCAGAGCAGAACTGAACAGAACAGTAAGTAAAGGTAACTTCGTAAGAGGAACGTGGGCAGAATCTCAATCGCACAAGTCACTGAACGGCTGAATACTGAACGTTGACAGTCAGCCTGAGTCAGGGGATTCCTAATCTAACCGCTATATAATATAGCTGGCTATAGCTGGCAGTAGTTGGCAATAGCTGGCAATGGCTGGTTTATTTAACATTGCGTAACCTCTTTGCATACAAGTAGTTATAAAGCATAATATGGGACAGAGAATACATATATATAATATATAAATATGGTTGGATAATATGATAGATAAACTAGGTTGGTTGTGATAAATTTGGACAAGTACTATTTACAGAGACGGAAACTCCATAAGAAGAAGAAGAAACAGCGGTTGGTGCGGCAGGCAAAAAGAGTAACTCCAGTGTCCTTTGCCACGAATTTGTCACACATGCTCAAAAATAAGACAATTTGGTATTATGTGAAGATACCAAAAAACTTCAACCCACTCACAGCAATACCAAACTGAGTTTCATGACGGATGGATGGGCCTTAACATCCCAAATTTATGCACATGGTAGGCTTATTAGGACAGGAGGAGGACACAGCAATGAGGCAAAGGAAGATTGAAATGGCTGTTAAATGTAGGTGATGTGGCTGCCAGAGCTGAATCGGAATCTGAGACCAAGCAATTGCAAGTCCAGAGCGCAACCTATCCCGTTATTTCCTGAAGAAACCATGAAAAGAAATGTAGACTGCTCTTCGCATTACCATTAATTTATATGCAATTATATATTTTTCTATGCCTTTTCTACTTTCGAAAGTTTCTATTGCTGTCTGGTCAGCAGATAACCCATCTCTCAAGTCATATTAATATGATATTACGCCAGCTAAATGACAGCTGTAGATAGATTCAGTATAAAATTGAGACATAATCCACCATGACTGATGTCATACCTATGGAAAAGAGAGGGAGAGCTATGAATATCATTCAACATAGTCAATGCAACTGCTATATATTGCTTCTGTGGGACTATTCAACATCTTCTGTGCTGAGAAATGGTCACACCACATCTGCACAGTCATAATGCCAGACCACTGTCATGATTGCATGACACTAAGTCAATAGAAAGTTGCTGTATACTTTGTGCCATATAGTGCAAGTTTCCAAGTTTCTCTTGTGTACAGCTACCGTATGCCTACAGACTATTAATACTGTCATTAAAAAAAAAAAATAGTCAATAGCAAGATTTCAGGAGCAACATCACAGAAAACTTGTTAGCAGAAAGTATCCGGTTCATCATGTTCACAAAGTAGCACTTTGAAATCCAACGCTGCCTTTTTGGAACTTTTGACAATGAACTTCCTTGGAATTTAATCCCCTATCCTGACAGGGCCTGATGCTGTACAAAATGTAACTTGAAGAGCATAAACTGTATACAAGAAGCCATGATGGCTATAGGTCCTGAAGGTCCAGTTAACACTCAAATAGCTTTCATGCTTCCTGATCAGCTTAAATGTCGGAAGGCTGAGAGCAGGAGTCCCCCACATGTAAAACATTAACCAGAGGTGTACCACTTCTGGAGTAGGGTATCGGTATCAGCTATATCGGCACTGTAAGGTTCTATTCAGTGGTATCGATGTTTTGTGGGACAGACTCCAATACCATTGAGTATCAATATCGGTATCGGCTGATACCACAACAGGGAAAATATTGGTATCGGTCACTTCTAACATTTTCGCATGATCTGATGATGATGGGCCCAGCATAGACACCGATGCAACATATGCAAGCGGCCACCAATTTACAGACTCATACACTAATGAACCAGTAAATTGTCAAGAGATTAATTATCATCAACAGTTACAACTTAGGCCAAAAAGAGATAACCATACTTAATGATTGCTTGTGAGACAACCAACTTACCAAGTACTGTCTGAGCAGCCAGGCATCTGAACATGTGGAAATTCGGGATGAAGTTGATATTACAGTTGATCACATGTTGATTTAATGATTTTAATCGGAAGCTAAATCGGCTCAGACCTTGCAACGGAAAACCGAAAGTCAAAATAGAGAGCAGGCAGAGTTATTTATCTGCTTCGTCCAAATTTAGAGCCAACTTGTAGGCATGAAGCCGCATGATGTAAAATTGATGTTTTAAAAGCATCAAGGTAGGCGGACAAATGGGAACCAGCAACGGCTCAGTCGATCCTTGTCAAATGTCAAAACTAAACATGCTAAAGCCAGCAACAAGTTCAATCGAAAGTTTCGAAACCCACTCTCTCTTCGTAAATACGGAAAGTAAAGTGCAGTTCTAGACCCAGGAATATATATACATCACCACTGGAACAAGCAATATTCCTACAGCATGTCCAGTGTTATAGCCAGAGAAAGGGGAGTGACCACTTTTGCCTGTATGTATATGAGTCCTGTCGACATTCGTTTAAATTGAATGAGTCAATTTGTGACAGGGAGACTCAGACAGCTTATGTCCCTGGTGATAAACTGATAATAAGATTCACTCATTTGACATGAGCTTATAACATAGACGGAGGAGAATGTTGAACTTAAACTTGCAACAGGATTACCATTGTGGAACAGAAAGCAAGAAAAACATGGGTTAATTTGTGACAACACTATACACAGCTAAACCCACAGAAGCTGTACGTCCTGAACATTGTGAATGACACACAGAAGAATACATTGATGATGGGGACTTTACGTCTTATATTTATGCACTTGGTAGGCTAATCAGGACAGGTGGAGGACACGGTAATGAGACGAAGGATGACTGAAACAGCCATCCAACATAGGCCCAGGTCACCAGGTGACCTGGCAAGAGCTGTATTCGAACCCGGGACCCAGCGCTTAGCTCCTAACACGTTACCACTGAGTCAACCTCCCCCCTAGAATGACATATATAGAATACAAGGCACATACCTATAAATAACTTTGAGAACCATCCTGGCGATGAGGCCCCCTTGCTCTTAGAGGGAGAAGAACACGCGGAGGAGCAAGGACTGGCCGAGGCCCCAGCACCCTTCCGACCGACCATCTACTAGCTTAGTGACAAGTTAGTAGACAGCAGAACAACTGTGTCATAATCCAGATGGTCCAAGAGCATTGACTGTCATGGTTGTTGTTGATTAGCACCTGTAGTCCAAATGTAGCTACCTTTTAGTTATCAGTAGAGGCAAGATTAGTTGGCAGCAGTTAGAAGCACCATCTTTGGTAACAATTGTCTGAAGTGTAGAGTTAGGGTAGTTTCAGCTCAAGGTATCCAACTGGCTATCCAACTCACATGAGTTTGTCAAACTTGTCTCGCAGCAGAAGTCGGAGACAGTACCAAGTATCAATCCATGAGGCAGAGTAATGTATAGTATCCAATTGGTAACATCCACTTGGTAACATCGTTTTGAAACATCATTAGTTTTGTAACATCATCACTTTGTTTCAGCATCAGGTTGAGTCAGCACCACTCCTCTGTATCCAGTTGACTTAGTAAAAAGCAGGCTAGAAGTGGCAGAAGTGTAGGGAGCAGAGCAGAGAAGGGAGCAGGTCACTTGCCTGAGGCCTGGTCCATCCTAAGGCCCCTCATTGATATTCCACCAAGCCGTCCCAATGATGGCGAGTGTGTACGGGCCGGCTTCCTGCTCGGACCGCGCCAGTCATACCAAGAACCCGAAACGAACCCCCCATCGGGCTCGGCTAACACCCTCGCCACCTTAATCCTCATTACGAAATCACATCTATCACCAGCACGACTCCAGAAATGTGATTAATACAGAGGCGTTAAAGGCCAATGCTCCATAGCGATATGCAAATTGCAATTACCTGGGGCTCCTGCCCGGCAGTGCCTGCGACTATGGCCACTGCGGCCGCTGTTACATTGGCTGATCAAGCCATCAAAGCCGCGAGCAATGAAGCCAGCAATGAAGCTAGCAATGAAGCCAGCGATCAAGCCAGCGATGAAGCCGTAGACTCACATGCTAAATACCTGCTGCACTGCCCCACCGCACTGCCCCCGACCACAGCCACGAGGCCAGAGCACACACAACTGCCCCGGACCACACAGCCACACACTGAGAGGGGCAGGCTCACAGGCACACAGGCACAGTGAATGAATGGGCTGGTGAACTCCTGGAGGGCGGGCAAAGCAAGCAGAGCGAACAGGGCAGGCTGCGCTTGCTAAAGCAGACACTCAAAGTAGTCCCGTCAAAGCATGGGGTGGTGACACACTGCCCAGGTTCAGCAGCACACCTTGGTAAGTCGGGCAACAATATCGATTCTCTCCAGGTAAGTATCCAATCATCCGTACTTCATACATCCACGTTCAACAACGTTCAAAGAGATGTGAGTCTGACTCCGCGGATAGGTTACTGTTCATGTGTCCACATGGTCCAGCATCACAGTTCAGTATGTTCAGTCAAAGCGGACACCAAAACTGTCAAATCTGTACAAAAACACAGTAGCACTCTATATTGCACATTGTTCATAGAATCCAGGTAACAGGCTGCCAACACATTGCCAAAGCTGTCCTGGTCTGTCCTGGTCCACTGTGAAAGCAAACTGAGCACTGAGCCCAACACACTGTTCTAACAGCAAAGCACACCACGGCAAGCTACCCAGGTAACGAACTGCTTATCAGAGCCAAGCCCCAGGCAAACTGTGAAGTGTGGACACACCGCCAAAGGCCCAAAGCTATCCGGGTTCACTCTTCACAGGCCGGTTCACAGCCAGTTGCTGCTAAGCAAGCACCATGTGGCATCAATGTGGCAACAGAGAAAAGCATACACTGTTTAATAGCACACCGCAGAACCATCAGGCATTCAGGCAGGCAGCAGCAGGACCCTCGCCAGCTCACCTATAGACCGATGGTCCAATGCTCACATTACTCAGACCCCCCTCCGTGAACTTGGCCAATCCAATCGTTTGATGACCCACTGAGCAGTGCTGAGTCCAAATGGCAGCAAATCTGGACTGGTCATGAAACCGACAACCAATAGACATGGAATGGCCCACATTGTGGAATGGCATGAAATGGACCGTCCAGTACCACAGTACCGAGTACTACAGACCGCTAGACTGGATTGGTGGACCACGGTGGTCATTTCCACTTTATTGCGCTCTCCCTCTCTCTTTCTCCCTCTCTCTCTCTCTCTCTCCTTGTCCGTTTCATGATAACCTGCACTCATGCAACAACCGCAATACAGCTATAGCCTATAGGCGATATTTCTGGAACAGGTAGCTGCCAAAAAGGGCCTCCGAGAAACATAAGGCACATGGCAGCAGCCCCCAAGCATCGCTCAGTGCAGGGAGTGCTCAGTTCTTGGTCTGGCCAGTTCTAGTGTTCTCGGTCGCTCGGTTGCTCGGTCCTTGCCCTGCCTTACGAAGCCTTTAGAAGGCGAACAATGAACTCTGCCCATAAATGATGTAAAGGTCAATAAAGGTCCTTGTAAAATGGCATCCCCCGCGCCTAAACAGCACCTTGTATAACAACGGCACAATCCGCACAATCTGACAATGGCCGCTTTATTAGCTGCCCAATGAGTCCATGAGTCCGACTAACTCCCTCAATAATATACTGTTATATGAGCATTGATGAGTCCATATTCAGTTCATTGGTTCATTGCTGTTCATCCATTTTAAAAGTTGTCAAAAGTATTCAGTGAATTGAATGAATTCACAAGTTCACTGTGCAGTGCAATAAATGGAAATCTAAGGTGTCACCACTTCCAGCCATGTTGGACAATTGTCAGTTCGATTTGTCTTCCGGACCCAAACAATGCTCACCCACCTCATTTGACTCGATTCAGACTTACAGTGTAACGTTGATGTAACAATTGCAATTGATTAACAGGATAATCTTACAGACTTACAGTATATAACATGCATAATGGCTACCAGTTAATACAACAAAAGCAAATAGATGTTGCCTATTCGATATCATTTTTCAGAATAAGAAGATTTTCTAACTGATCTATCTCCATCCATATATAAAACCAACAGTTCATTCACTCACCATCAAGCTTTTTGTGCCTTTTAGAATTGAAAATCAATATGCATGATATGGATCGGTTCAGTAATTGAAATCCACTACCAGTGGAATCCTCCATTTACATGATTTAGAGTTGAATAATGTTTTTTATACTCCACCCAGACAGTTTTCTATTGTCTTTTGCCGTGGTATAACCAACAGATTTGTTAGTTATACCACTGTTGGCGATTAAGTTAGCTTGTTGTACTGCTTTTTCTGCAAACAATGCACATAAATATGACAACTAATTCACAAAATTCAGTTAAAAATCTTTCGGGAGTCATGTATGGAGTATAAGTCGCTTATACAACTCATTTTCGGTGTATAACTAACATTTCAGGGGTTATTTACCTCGGGCTAAAGCCCTCGGTAAATAACCACCTGAAATGTTAGTTATACACCTCAAATTCGTTGTATAACCTATACCTACCTAACATGGATGAACCTGATGAATGACAGGTCTGTCGCCCTATGCCATCCAAGAGGAAACAGGAAAGTGTACACGTCAACCAGAATTTGAACAGAGAAGGGACAGCATTCTGTTAATGTTACCAGGTGACTTTTCAAACAACACTGCTGCTTTTATTTAATGAACAGAGCCATCCTTGCAATCAATCAAAACCAACCAGGCTGAAACTTACATTACATAATCTGCTAACCCGGGTCTGCAACCTGTCCATTATGGTCAATTATCATATGATTATAAGTTCTTTTGTTCAAGACACTCATTCCCATGGGAAGATTTTAAAGACAACCTTTAGCAGACAATATGATCAAAATCAGTTAATTAATTTGAAATCTTCCCAAGGAAAATAAAGTTAAGGTTCTGATGGTAATCACTTGTATTTCGTTGGCTTCTGTTAAGATTTCAAGTCTTTTGAGTGTTGATTGTCAAAACATCACACCTTCAGCACACGACCAGCATCTTTAACGGGTTGAGGAAACAAAGAGGTTGAAAATTTCCTGTTTAAGGAAACAAGAACACATTTATAGGCAATCGCCATAAATCGCTAATTATCCTCCTGAGTTACCCCACTGAACCAATTCCACACCGTAATGACTTGATTTACACCAAGCAATTATCCGATTAAAACCAAATAACGACTTCTATCATTTGATTAGCATGATTAACATAGCGCAAAGAGAGACAAATGGCAAGTCGTTAACTTGAATTAAGCAACCTTAAAGGGAAAGACAAATCAATTGGAATCATTCGTGATTAGTTCACGGAATTTAGTTTATTTTAGTAGCGTTTAGCTAAATTTAGTGAATTTTGAGATGAGCATGATGAGGCGGTTTCCGATGGCAACAGACAGGTCTCCAGTGAAGCTGACTGAAGCAAACTGAAACCCAAAGCATGCAATAACCACCCCCAATCCCTTGATAATTATTTGATAATTGTAAAATTCATTAATTCTAAATAACTAATTTAATTTCAGCAATGAGCTGATGAGCTGATGAGTCATGATGTTCAAAGGGATTGCGAGCTATACTGGAATCTGATCCCACAGGAATGTGAAATTTTCCATTTATGTATTCGACAATTTAAATTTGCATCATAGTCATTACTAGTCAATGAAGTTAATCCCAATGGTACAAATAATAATCAGCCGCTTATATAAATGCTGAATACTCCCACTCAAGACGACAGATGACAATGCATAAAACTTCCTGCACTACGCAATTTTTCAATAAGTGAATATTTATTCCTTTGTCAGTGGAATTGCTTAATGTCGAAGCCTATACTTTAAACGTAACTGTACAGTTATATCTATAGTACATGGTGAGTTATAGTCTTTTAAAACCAAGACCACTGCATTCAAAAGTATGAAATGGACAAAAAATCACGAAGCTTCAGTGAAAAAGTAAAAAAATATTAGACTGCATTTCACTTACCGACGAACTCCATGGCTGTGGTATTGCCATAAATGTCCACCAGGGCCCACAGCGACCCTCCCGTGTTAACTCCACTGAAGAAAACTCCTTTCTCCTCACCGTTAATGCCGAACATGACATCACCATTTCGCGTATAGTAGTAGAAAAGGATATTGGAGGTGTTGGCATACCTTTCGGGTAGAGCCTTGGCCCAGTACCCTTGCTTATTCGTGAGGTCGGGGCAGGCATATCGAGGCAGTTCACTGGCGTTAACCGTCACTGGGTCGTGGGACATGAACCCGAACCGTACGACGCCGCTCCAACTGGTCGAGACCTCCACAAACTTCAAGTAGATCCTCTCATTGACCGCCACTGGCCGGTTGCCAAAACAGATGCCTTTGCAGAAGCTCTCTATCCTCTTGGCACGCCGTCTGTCCACCGACAGTTGGATGTTCTCGCTGTGCACCTGGTGGTACAAGATCGGCCACCCCTTCATGGCCGACGCCCCTAGGTCATCGGGTCCTGCAAAGAGAAGACAACAGCAAAAGGTCAGATCAATTGAATTGGTTCAACAATGTTCTAGTGGCAGAAGACGCAAAGAAGTATGTTAGATTTGTGACCATTAGGAAACAGACTAGAAGTCTAGAACATTCCATCAGAACAGAATGTGTGAGCAATCTGTTCTAATCGCTAATCACTGAAACCAAACAATCTTCTTAATTATCAAAAATTTAATATTGCTGAGTATATGTAGGAAAGTTCCGCAGATGCAGAAAAGTAATAAATTTCCCAGTTAGACTAGGACAAGAATTTCTTGGGGAGTCTGATGACAAACTGAAAACACCAAGGCTTCTATGAGACAGGTCCAACATGGGAAGGTGAGTGTTCTACATAAAATACTTTGAAAGGGTAAAATTGACCAACCGTTTATGAAAATCAACAAAATAGCTGCGACCTCAATACATGTACAATGTAATATTAATAACCTCACTATAGCAAGACCTCTATGTACAATTGTTCAAGGCATAACTATGTCCAAATATGGTAAAATCTCTTTAATCCATATCAAGAAGACCAGATTACATGTACCTCGTAAAATTTAATGACCCTTATGTCACACAAAGTCAATCCTTTGATGTGGTTGATGAACATCATCATAAATTTTAATGTACTGTACAATGGTGTACATTGTACAATTTGGCTAGCTCCACATTTTAAAGTACAAAATCCCAAAAGTAACCAGTAGTCCAGACACCTAGAGATACACATGTATATTGTATATAACCATCCTGTTGGAAGATAACTGATATATTATATTCATGTAATATTATAGTCTGTGATTTCAATCCTGCTAAAAAAATAGTACACCGAAGTTATATTTTTCTTCTGGCGACTGATTCCTGTGCTCTCGATTCCCCACGGACTCGGACAGCAAAGCGGGCCATCTTCGTCATGTTCTGGCTACCATTTGACCCTTCACAAAGGGGTATCAGTTTCAAAATCCCATATTCCATACTGTATAATACATACTTCACCAGTTATATATCCCTAATAAAGCCATTAATCTCATTATTTATACAAGACTGAGTCATAGACACTTGAGCTAGACAAGGCAAAGCACTCAGCCACATCAGGACAACAGGCTGACAAAAACCAACCAAGGCGAATAAATTTCCAAGGAAAAATTTGATCAAGTATACCCCAATGGCAGGTAGCACTAAGGCGCTATGTACAGTGCATACAAGGTAGGAGTAGAGGCTCCCGGGAAGAAAAGACAATGACAAACTGCTTAAAGACGCAAACAAAACGTTCCTTCTCAGTATAATCTTAAAATCCCAAGCTATAAATTAATTTATAAAAGAAAACAAATAAAAGGAAGCATCAAGAATAGCCTGGTTGATGTGAATAGCAACACACTTAAACTGAAGTAAAATATCTTTGGATTTTAAACAGCAATCTCCTTTTATCATGTTTGAGCATTTTCAGGTCCTTTCTTTGCATTGCCTTTCGGTATAATTTTCGAGTTGGCATATCCCTTCTTCGAAATACATTAGGTCTGGCCATGATAAAATTTCTATTACATTTAAATTTTCCACCCACTACAAATAATTGAATACCAATCATCCAATCTATTAAGTACTATTAAGTACCAAGTCATCATACATGATGTTGTGGAGTATTATGATGGTGATGATGATATCATTGAAGTCACAAGACCAGAGAAACGTTGTATGTACAACCAGATAACAGCCCAACAGCACACGGCTATGAAGAGACAAGATACAAGCGAGATAAAAGAATAGGCAAAGTACGAAAAAAGATGAGTAGAGGAGATATATAGGTCCCTATGTAGGTGCCTATGTCTGCAGTGAGTAGCATAGTATATAGCGCTGTGCAGCACCTGCGGGGCTTCAGGCAACGACCTTGCATGACCTCCAAATTGACTGTGCATCCCGACCTTCAGGGAATCTCAAGGGGATCTGGGCTGTCTGTGAAGGTCGTACGAAGGTCGCGGCAAGGTCGTATCGAGGTCAAAAGGTCAACCGAGGTCACACAATGTCACTCCGCCAGGGAGTACTACGAGACTCCGTGAGGGCATTGGGAATCGTACGGTACTCGGCTCTCGGCTTTCGGCTTTCGACCAGACATGCCAACTCCAACTCACAGTCTCTGATTATCCCGTCTCGTGCAGATATAAATATGCCAATAAGAAATAAATTGAAAGCGACAGAAAAATCAAATACAAGATGTTCTGATACGAAATTCATATATGTACAAATACTGTATGCAGAGTACATTTCGCTAGCGACAAAAATCTTGTCTTAGAGATGTCCTCCCTCTTTACTGTAACAACCTGTATGTTTCAGGAAGAAATAAATGTCTTGAGTCTTGAGTCTTGAGTCTTTTACTGTGTTGAGAATCTATCTATTAAACTTATGCTTGTAGTAGGCCTCTTGGTATTATTGTTTGCCCGGTTTAAAAGCTGAAGATATGTCGACAGGATCAAAATTGAATTTGGGTGATACAGTGAGGGACAAAACCTTTTTTGAATCAGATGTATTTGGTATTCACCAACAACTTGAAATTATCCAAAGAGAATTAGGCTACTTACAAACATCTTCACTATTGTCATTCTCCACCTCTTCTAATACCTAATATCAACAACTACAACTACAATGTGATAACATTTCATGCGTATCTTAGTACACAGATTGTTGTTATGGAGGTTCAATCACTTTGTCGGTGGTGTCAAATAACTGAAAGGGCATTTCTCCATAATTCCTCTATGTTATTATATTTTTAGACAAGTCGCAAATAGATCTCACAGATGTGATAACCCATTCGCAATGATGTTGGCCAATGATATTATCCAATGATATTGTCCACAGTCCTGCAATCAATCAACCAAGGAGATTGATCACTTGCATCCCAATTCAAAATGGCAGCCAGTTCATTTTCTAATGGCCAGCATTGAAATATGATGACTCCCAGACTCTCGCCCAGTCAATTTGACGTATTGAGGCTTTGTTGTGAGCACGCTGATTTTGTGTAGAGTAATATTAGAACCTCCGTTTGCGGTTGTATTTTGAGCATGATGCTATTTTTGTGGACAATTTTATGGTAATTTGCAACTTTTTTGTTCGATTTGTTTTTACAAACTTTTTCAATGTTTTTGGGGGGTTTTCTGTAAGTGTAAATGTCACCCCCAAAACATGGTGTTATTTTAGTATAATTCGACTGCTCTTATTGACAGATATTGACTTGTTTTTCGGTAATTGATTTGATGGTTTGTTATCAAAACAACTGACTTTCACTCATTTCCAGGTGGCAACACTGTTCAGACTACAATCTTCCCACCTTAAGAGCACCCAGTGACATTTTATTTTGTCCTGAAACGAGGTCTCATTATTTTGTGTCGCAGAACTGAATTGCTTCCAAACAAGGTAATTCTCTAATCCTCTAAATCCGGGATCAGGTGAATTGTCATTTCATTCGATTTTAAGCCCTCTGACAAGCGCTTTCAACAAACAAAATTTTGTTTCTGCACTTTTAATTGGTGATAAATAATTTATGCATCAGGTAATGCGCACAAGTTTTGTGCTGCAATATGTTGTGCATAATTGCTATTTCTGAAAATTGATGTTGGTTGAAAGGTTAAATGCCATGACTGATGAGGCAACTGAAGTTTATGTCAGTAAGTGTCTTTCTTCAGGACATAGGTTCAACTTCAGCTTGAACAGCAGTCCTTACCAGTTTCAATGTCCTCAACAGGTTCAGAAAGATTATTTTCCAACATTACTCAACTAAGCTAGATGAATACCATTGGAATATTCATTCACTCTTGAAAATCTTGTTGGTAGCCCACTTTTACATGTTGAATTCTTCAAGTAGTAACATACCTGAATTACCTCCTTACCAGGTCCTATCAAATCATGTAAAGAGTAATTGTACAAAGCGATGATTAATATGATGTATTTTACATGTTTTAGTAAATGATCTTCAATAGCATTTCAGCTTGTAATAGTGTTTTAGCAAGTACTTCATTGAAGTTCAACAGTGGTTGAGCTTCATGATTCATGATGCATTTATAACCATCGAAAGTTTTTTGTGCTTTCACGATGCCTCACTAGCAATGTTTGGAAGTCTTTAATCGAAGGAAAATGATTACTTTGGAGAGTGGATTGAGCTTCATCGTCATGTCCATTGAGTGTTTTCTAGTGGCGCTGATTGGATTGCTATAAAATCTTTCAAGGACGGTGAAGGACAAAACATCATGAACATCGAAAAAGGGACCAGAGTACCGATGGCCCAGCGAGGAGCATCAAGTGATTCTAGTTTGTAGTGCGGACTTTAGAGTGTGTATACATGCGTTATGCTTTGTTTTACGGACTACACTGTGGAACTTTAACGTAATGCTCCAATTCCATATATATATATAGGCCTATATATTATAAGTTTTGCTCTAATTTATTTAGAAATGTTCCATCTTGATTGTTGAATTCTGTGTAAAAATCTTCTCAGGTCAACAAGTTCCCACGAGACTTGCCATGACGTCACAATTGTTGCCGTGCTTCTTCGCCTACATGACAACTTTTCAGACGAGAGGCATCTACGCGTCATTCTTTCCTATTTACACGTGTTTTTCTGTCATTTCTTAATGGCAGTGTCTAGAAACACTTCTTTCTACCTCTTTTGGACACAAATTTACAGCAATGACTGACCAATGCTGCAACATAGCTGTAACTTCTGCTTTGGGACTTTTACTTCAAATAGTCAAAGTTCGGTTACATTTTATGGTGTATCTCCAGAATTTCTCTGGTGTTTTCAGAGTGATCCTGAGACTGTGTTACAGTGTTACACTGTGTTACACAACGTATGCAGTATCTACTTTAGAGGCACCTCGCGACTCCAAGGCTCTCCGTGGCTTTCAATATTGATGATATAGTGGGTGTCTTGTAAGTCGGCGGCATCATTTGATTATTTTAAGATCTGATTGCGTTACAGGATTTACATAATCCGAGTGCTAGGCTACCCTGCGGAGGGGGAGGAGGATGGAACAGAGGTTGGGGAGGAGTATGGACTCTCATGGACTCTGGGTGTGCCACTGTATGGACTCCAGTGGAGTAGCGAATGATCCAGTTTGTGTCTGTGTAGCCTTGAGTATCAGTGAGAGCATTTTGTGTGGAAAAGAGTCCAAAGCGAAAGCGAGGTGAGACGGGGTCACATTGTGGCAGCGTGGCACGGTGTGGCAGCCAGTCCACAGTCCCTTTGAATGCTAATTCCTATCACATACATAAAAGAGCAGGCCATGAGGAAGGCATGAGGCGGCCATGGGTAACCCCTACTCATCTATCATGCTCTCTCACATGATAATTGCCATTGCTTTGTCCTGCCATCCCCCTCCATTCCCATCCATTCCCCTCCATTCCCTCTCCATCCCCCTTCATTTCTGTTCATTTCTGTGCAATGTCATTATGTCCTGTCAGTCGAGCCGTCCGGACTGTCAACTGCTGTCTAACTCGTATGAATATCTATGAATTACCCGCTGGTTATGCCAGCATGAGCACTGAGGAGCACTGTCGGGCGCATGTCGAGCCGCAGAAGAATGGAATATCAGATAAATATGTGATAATATGTGATAAACATCTGGTAAATTGGTTGTCACTGCCGCACACTGTCTGTGCAGTGCTGTGAACTTCGACCGTGGTGACCTACTCTCGGACAATGGCATTCATAAATGGAGAGCGCATCATCCTCAGACATGCTTATTCAAATTATTCATAATAACGTGACTCGTAACAGAGTTATCATGCGTCTTATGCTTTCTCCCATGCTTTCTCTGCTGTCTTGGCACTGTTTAGTGTCTCATTCACACTCATATGATTCATCTTTCAGCTCATCAGCGACTCGATGACCAATAACTCCTGTTTGGAATTAGAGCCAAATGACCCATCATGTCACCGATGACTCAATTAAGTGTCCCAATATTTCTGCATCTCATTGGCAGTCATTGTGCCACAGAAAAACAAAGCTATTATCATTGATTATGACCATTATCATGGAAGATGGTGGGCATGACTCTCTGGCCTATGACTCCTATTTTTCTTTTATGGTCCATGCGGATGCATGTATCATTAGTTTCTTTGGGAAGTTCTGATAGAGTCGGTAAGTGTGCCAAACATTTCTGGTAAATTTGGGTCCGTTATGAGCTGTGAAGAATCAGGAGTGTCTAAAACTATGTAAACTTCTATCAAGATTACTAGACTGACAGAAGTATTGTCATGCTGATGGTTTCAATGACCTGATTACATCACTAGCAACAAGTTCTGTACATTGACAACCATACAAAAGATGTAGAAAAAGCTCATCACCTACAGAAGGTCAGCCATCATCACATCAATCACCGCATGTAATCCGTGGGATGTTCTTTGGAAAGCATCATGAGAATTTTCAATAAATTTGTAAACTTGTTAAAATCTTGTTGGAAAACATGTGAAAAACACATGTGGAACTGACACAATATAGGAATGTTCACTCCATCATTTGGTTACCCCGGGTGATATTTAGGAGTCCTTTGCGAGATTTTCTCCTCACATTTTCTTAAGATTTTCGTGACGAAGGTTGACGCTATTCACCTGGGACGTTGGCTGCGACACTATGTCTTTGTTTTGAGTTCTTTTGGGGCGAATCCACTTTAGTAAGACTTTGCAACACCTCCCGGAGTCTGTGTGACAAGAGAACATGTTTCATGTTGTGTTGAATTTAAGACATTTTAAGAAATAACGGCCGAGAGAAAAACAATGGGAGAAAACCTCAGGAAAGTTCAGGGAGAACACTGTTGCTAAGGAAGCAAACGCCAAAGAAAAAACATGCCCCTCTAAAACGTCAAGCACCTAGAAAGCTATCAAGCTATCAAGCCTCTGTAAGACGGGAAGCCCTATATCATATAGGAAAGCCGCATACGGCCCAGCATTACCCAAGTGCAATGCTCCATTGAGCGATAAATAAAAGACAATAAATAAGAAAGAAAAACCAAAGATGGAGAATAAAAAGACGAGCGAGGTGCCCAGATGCATGCTGGGCATACGAAAACTTAAATCTTCACAAAGACGGTCCATAGACAGCCATTAAGAGGCATAGAAAGACTAAGCACCTTTCAATTTAGATCTCGGTGCTTCGACGGTGCATATTAACACTTTTTAACAGGTTTTGATGGGAATTTTGTCTTGGGCCTATAATCTTGTCAGTTAATTTATAGCAAGGCATTTAGAAGTCCTCCTTACACAAATTGCAGTGTTGCATGATGGAGGAGCGTTATAAATGGTTTTGCATGCTAAACGTCTATGTTACACTGTCATTAAAAGCATCGGTTTTTCTATTACCATAGATCATAAATGTTACCCTGGAAAAGATAAATGTTCCAAAAATAGCCCTCCTCCTACACTGCTGCACTGCTGCCCGATATACTCACTCCTTTCTGCCTTTTAATATTTTGTGTTTGTGAATATATACATGTTGAACTGGTGGATGTTTCGTATTGAAACCTGGGTGCTCACAAGATGAATTTATTGGGAAAGGTTGTATTTTGCATAGAGGTTTCCATATGGAGGTTCTCATATTACTAATAATATGGAGGGTTCTCATCTCTCAAATGATTGTATTCATATTCATATACCAATCAATATACAAGGCCGAAGTGTCTCAAATGGATGGACGGATGATTGGGGCTTTATATCCAGAATTTATGCACTTAGTAGGCTGATTAGGACAGGAGGAGAACATGGCAATCACGGCAATGAGGCGAAGGATTGAGGATGATTGAAAGAGCCATCCAACATAGGCCCAGGTGACCAGGCAAGAGCTGGATTCGAACCATGGACAGCCTAGAACGCTACCACTAGACCAACCCTCCCCCTCTAGAAGGAGCTATATATTTTGTTAGCAATTGCACATCCACTCACGCAAGTTATTACACATCCACGCACTAGAGAAGTGTTAGAAAACACACATTCACTCATGGGCTGTGCGTGGATGTGTAATAACTTGCATGAGTGAATGTGCAATATGTTGCACTTTCACTAACTCTTGTAAATGTCAAATATTGCACATTTACTCACTCTAGTAAAAGTCAAATGTTGCACATTCACTCATTCGTGTATATGTCAAATGTTACACTTTCACACACTCTTGTAAATGTCAATTATTGAAAATTACATATTAAGCATATGTTAAGCAAGCATATATATAAACTGACCAATTGTCCAGACATTTTTGGAAGAGCCCTATAACTCTGTTCAGGAGGAACAGTTGCACTAGGGTCATTCCATGCCAAATCACCCAGAGCCTCCCACTGGCCACTAACTGTTGGCAACTAACTGTTGGCCACTAACTGTAATAGCATATCCACGCATGCAAGCAATGACACATACACGCATGCAAGTTATGTAACATACACGACTGTTAGGCAATTCACATAGACGAGCTGGGTGTTCGTTTGTGCATGTACACGTGTGCGTTTATGCATATTCACGAATGAGTGGATGTGTAATAACGAACAAAATATATATATGCTAGAAGTGTCTCAAAGTCAAACCTACCAACTTGTTGAAGAGATAATCACCACCACAGGAAACCAGCGATAAACCTGTGATAACAGGTTAACCCCACAGGAAGGGACAGAGAAAGAGAGAGGAAGAGACATATCAAGACAGATCTAGACATTAATTCCATCAGGCTTGTGTTCACCAGTTCCTTTATGAAGGTTTCCCATCAGCACGGTTGGTTAGGCGACCTCAGAAGATATGCTAATTCCTGTATATGAGGTTAGGCTCCTGCTTGCATGGATGCCTGCACGGCTGGTCATACGGTTAGAGCATTATTGTGCCCATGCTGTGCTGTTGTAGCAAGTGTGGAGAGATGGGCCATGCATGCAGAGATTGTATAGTGCTAGATAAGTGATATATATAGACTTCATGGGGTGCTCTTCCTACTTTTCTTTTCAAATTGAACACATGATATCATTTAAGGAGATAATGTCATCCACCATATTCGTCTATCAATCATCTTTGTCACATTTTAAAGTTTAAAATGGTAAATTAATTGCCCCTGAACTTAAAATCAGTAATTTTCTAACTTAAGCCTGACCAAAGTTAACAAGACAGTCCCATGAGCTTGCCATCTCAAAATAAACAACACACTTTAAAATAATATAAGGTGACACAAAGGTCAGGAAAAGCCAGACATCTCACAAAAGTTTAGTAATTGTATTAGGAAGCATCCTAAAGCATCCCAAAATCCATTTCTTAACTTCATTTCTTGAACTCATTGCTCAAATTGGTAAAGAGGGATTTCTTGTTCTAAACCATTTGTTGGCCTCGTTCTGAGTGCTCCCAAGGAATTTGGCCTTGGGGCAAAACTCCCAAGAAGTGCCTGGTCCAAGGAAGATTGTAAATTCTCCGTACGAAAAAGTGTAGCATAAGGATTTAAAACAACTTCTGAGGGCTAATAATGATCAATGATGATGGGGAGATGGTAATACACAATACAGGTGATGCAGAAGTTGACACTACTGGTATTTTCTTAACATTTAGAGAAGAAATGCACCTTTTCACAGGCAGCGTTTCTTCTATAAAGGTTATAAAATTTCATTCAATTCCAATTGCTCTTCTGTTTTTCTCTTTCGTCTCTGTGTTCATACTTTTCTCTGTTTTCTTCGGTTTCTTTCTATTTTTCTGGGTTTCTTTCTCTGTACCTCTCTGTTTTCCCCTGTTTCTTTCTCTGTATCCCTCAGCTTTATTTTCTCAGCTTGCCAATATGCAGTATCTTGGCCGGGTGCAAAGAATAATTTCATAATCCAATAAAGCCCAAGCGGATTCTGTTAGTGGTGCTTGTGGCACCTTATGTTTATTCAGACGTCGGCCCTTCAACCGACCGCCGACATTTCTCCGGGATATTTCTCCAGGATATATTGGAGTAAATCAGTCCGGCGAACATTTGGCAAACATTCGAGAAACATTCGGCAAGCATTGGGTGGGCAGTGGCAAACTTGTCAAAAAGACTTGTCGAAAGGACCAAAGCAATCTAATAAATCTGGATCCCAATTTGTAGCGACGTAAAGCGGCCCCCCACAATATACCATGACATATCCATAACCCTACACAGTACACACCCATTTTGTGTATTGACATTGTGCGTTTGGTGAATATGTATTGATTCATAAGGGTAGCCACTTCGCATTGGAGTAACTTAGGACTGTGCAAAGTACAGCTCATTCCGAACAGTCTATAATATTATATTTGTGAGTCCGGGAATGTTCAGTGTTCAGGGCTTCCATAGACATTATATAGATGTGGGCCACTGGATGTTGGGTAGCTATTCAAACAGCGCACCCTGAAGCGGAAACTTCCTTTCTTCCTCTATATATCTGTCGCAGAATATTTGCCAAATATTCGCTGAATAATGCGTGAATATAGCCATATTCTGGAGTGCTACATTCCATCTGCACTATTTACATGGGATATTATATGGAGTAAAATATACATACAGTCATAGTCCTCTTTACTGCAGTAATAGTATAGACAAGAGTCTAGCTAAACCTGTAGCCCTCTGCAGAGAACTCGAATAAATTGTGACAGTAAAATTGTCATCCTTCAACATGACATCACTTAAATTGTGGAAACTAGATCGGTAAGTTGCCACAAAATGCAAACACCCAGTACATCAGTACATGTACACCAAAGCACAGAATCTCAGACCAGCTCATGTGGCATTCAATTGGATTAATCAATAAATTGTAACCAATTCACTATTGACCTTCTCGGCAGCTTGGGTGGTCCAGTGAGTGGCTTAGACATGGCTAGTTCTGTATGACTGAAGAAAACCTTGGGTCATTGACAGTTATCTCCCAATTTCACAGTCAGCCTCAACCTCAATGAACATGATGGACAATATATTATCTATTAGAAAGTAACAGAGCTGATTTATAATGACCTCCATTTATGCAAGTGCCAGTGGTTCAGTGCCTTGATAGATCGATATGAAATGACAGTCACTGAACTTGAAACATTTTAAACTTTTATAATGACCATTTCAAGATCAGTTTCATCTCCAAACTAAGGCAGAGCTCAAGGGTTCGCGGCACAATTTATTTCTTTTAATGCTTCTGAAACGCACGAAAGACGATCGAATTGTGACTTGCAGAGTCCTTATGTGACAGTTTGCTGACTCAGTAAAATATAACCATGATATACTTTATTATAATGAAGATAAGATCCAGTTCAATAAGTCTTAGGATTCATACTTCCGCCATAACACCAAATGTCCTAAGCTTCTTACACAATGTTACAAGGATATACTCTTCTCGACCAAGACACAACGCACAAGGAAGACACAAGGAAGCATCTTTTCTACAATAAGGGTAAAAGGTGCCATGAGAGACCCTTATATTTTCATATAAGGCAAAAGTGGGACGTCTCCTGATTGCAATTATTCTTCATTTCTGGTGTCCATTAACGGCAAAGCGGGAGGCCGACTCAAAGAGTGACTCCGAGCGACTCCTGAGCAACTCCCTCAGTTCTTGGGCGGCTTAATTCACTTCCAATCCAGATGCACGGCTCTTACGCCTCCTACAAATTTACACGTTTAACCCTATTTTAGCCAGCGTGGATGCCGAGGACCGACCCAGTACTCAGGAAGAGTGAAACTGATGACCATCCAGCGATAGCCCTCCTCTGATAGCCATTTGCCGGTAACATGCCCGCGATGCAGCCCATCTGAATTTCCTAACACTAGGTGATCCATCATGGACGCCTCTTTTTGGCAAATGTGTTCCCACTCCACTCCACTCTACTCTTCCCCCAAATGCACTAATAAAGCCGGGGCATGAATCTTTTATTGCAAAACCATGGCTTTTTCCCAATATAGCAATAAACAAAAGTTGCGGCCTGCATTCTAAGTCCGAAAGCCACAGTAGCACAAAGCCACTCGTACAGTAGAGATGAGCATTGGACAGTTGTGTGTCTGGCCATTGCATGCACATCCAGTGTTTACCTTCCATTCCAAAACAAAGTTGGCAACTATACTGAACAAGTTGCACTCACATTGCTCGCTCATGCTCACAGCAAACCGTTGTATTTTCCAGAGCGTTTCAATGCAACACAGTCAGACAAAAACAACAATATAGAGAATTTAGCAGACACAAAATTTTGAAATCACTTACAGAAGAGTGGAGAATGACAAGAACAGCTCTCGGAAGGCTGCATCATCTTATGCTGCTTTGTACAGACCTACCAACAGTCAACATAAGTCAAGTCACCAATACAGTATACACTGACATCTGACCAGGCAAGGAAACTTCTAAGACACTGTTGTGCCCTAATAATAACTCTAGATATATATATTCTTTCGAATAATGAGACATTCGAATAATCATCACTTTCTAAATTCACTTCTTCAGCATCCGCAGAACAGAGTGCACAGTGCACATTGCACGCATCATGACTGATTTATAACCACACCCAGAGGCACAGACCTTCACCACCGCCTCCGAGGCCATCCATATAACAATGTGGATACTGCTGGATAGAGACACCCCATTCAGACCGCACCATCCCAACGGACTATAAAGTACCTCAAAAACTTCCACTACAGCGATTTTCACTCCACCGATTCACAACGGACCCTTTTCCAGCTCCTTCCATCCCGCTTTATTGCTCGGATTCCTCGCAAATGAGTCGAGAAGGACGTAGCGTCTCAGCAAAGAAACTCCTTTGTTCAAACATATTGAGTGATATTGGGCTACCAGGTCCAGTTGAGATGTTGCAGCAGATATTTACAAGGCAAAATGTGGCATCACTGCAGCAACAAGCCATAACAAAACATTGTATGGTTATTAACCAAACCGTTATCTGTATACAGCTTTTGCCTAAAAAGGAATAACGCTGAATCGCTCAGTATGACTAAACCACAATGTATTGCAAAGACATATGATATTCATTGCCTTCGAATCAACAGAGAAACACTCTTCTTTTCCTTAACATTACAAGACTTTAAAATCAATATTTTCTAAATATTGTAACTCAGTACAAGAACCCAGGGGTTCAAAATGGAGGTGATGTTGTGTCTTAAGTTCATATACATGAATCTAGCAGACGATTTGGCCTGCGCTGCTAAAACTATTCAGATAGATTGACAGATAGATATGGCTGATATGTACATGTGCTGCCCTTTAAAAGCAGTGGTTGCTTACAGTGGTTAATCAATGGGAGATAGAACACGAGTCCTCTACATGTTGCACAATAACCATATTTGAAATTGATCAAAGGGGCACCAATTTAACATCTCTGAATTATTCCCATCTCGGATTTTGATCTATAATTCCACTGAAAATATTCTATATTGGCTGCCACAGGTTTGAACTGAGGCATGCAAAGACTATCAGGATTTTGGACTGACAACTCTTGGCCACCCAGCTGTCACGGAAACTCGCTATATTTATCTTAATACCTGCTTACAATGCTTAGTTCCCTACTATCATGTCAATAACGATCTTACTTACTCACTAACATGCTGCTCTATACACCTGTCAATCCACTGCCGGCTAACTTATAGACTGCCAAATTGACCAACTGGATCAATAAATCAATCAATCCAGACTTTGAAATGAGGTGAAATATCATGTCTGATTGGCATGGATATTTTGGAAAGATGGACAGATGATTGGGGCTATACATCCTGTATTTATGTACATTGTAAGCTAATTAGGACAGGAGGAAGACATAGCAATGAGGCAAAGGACGATTGAAACTGCTGTCCTAGGTCACCCGGCGAGAACGTTAATCAGACCAAGAGAGCAATGTCTTCAGCCCCACATGGCACTCACCTTAGCACTATCATCACCCTACCATGACCCTCTCAAAGTGTCAAGCCCAGTCATGACTTTGGCAATGCTCAAAATCATCTTTCACAGGCTATTTGAAAATATCTGCTGCTTCTATCACTTCCAAACAGTCCAAACTTGGCATAAAGTCATATTACGTTATCAACTAACTCTATAAATTTTGGCAAACCTATCCATTACATCATTAGGAAAAGAACCCGAAGGCTCTAGAGAAATTAGGGAACTGTCATCAGCTGCTGATGACTTTGCAGTACTTCACAAAATTGGATAGAATAAGTCTCGCTACTGTCATGCTGCAGTGTGATGAGGATAGCCGCACAGAGATCAGACTTGCTTCTGATACCCAGATGATCAACCCCACACACTCAATCATCCTGTCAGGGCCAGGACTTAGCTGAAATTACAATTGTCGTCATATGACAGTAATTTCCCAGACAGTGAGACTGCAGACCCAGGAGTCAAGACCCAGCTAGTCAGGCGGCAATTGGCAACTCAGTGTGCTACAACTTAGCTGACCCTACCCAGAAATTTTGGACCTTGGTATAAACTATTTCAAGTACATGTACCAATTTGCAACCTATTGTGTGGCTTACAAACCCCTTTTGATAAATCTGCATAATCTAACTAATCTGTGCATTCTATCTATTTGATCTATATAATCTATTATCTATGAAATCCACCTTATCTATATATCTATCTATCTGTCCATCTATCTATCTATCTATCTATATTTCAATATATCTATCTATCTATCTATCTACCCTATCTACCTATCTTTCTATCTATCTATCTATCTATATCCATCTATCTATCTATCTATCCATCTATGATCTATCTATCTATCTATGAATCAATTCACCCATCCCATATATCTGACTGAAATAGCCCTAGTTGAAGATTTATATAACTATTGACATCTCATCTCAGAATACTGACCAATACACATCCTAATGTCATCAGGTTAGCTCATTTGCATACACAAAACACAATACACATAATTTTCAAAATGGTGGACAGCTCATTTGCATACGCAAAACACAATACACATTAATTTCAAAATGGTGGAAGGCAAACATGTAAACAGCAAACAAGCAAACACCAAACAAAAAAACTGATAAAAGGAGTACTTAGACTTACTTCAGGTCAACACAAATAAGCTCAAATAACAGCCCTGCATCTCTAGTTTTGGTGAATTTAGCAATTTGGAGAAAATTTAAAACATGCAAAGAGTAATTTCAGATTTTCTTCTCCTATTTCGAATTTCCCGCCTAAAGTTTGCCTCTCTCACCCACTCTCTTAGCCCCCTTTCTCACCCAACTACATAAATGGCGGTGTGTAAACACACCTCTATTAAAAATGACCAAAACATGACAGTCAAAACTTAAGAAATTACTAAATAGTTAAAATCATAAGATGGACTTCAAAAGGTGACCTTTAGTCCTTCTTTTGACTTCAACCATCTTTCACAATCCTCTGAGTTCCACCTGACGCTGCAGTCAAGAGTCAAGACGCTTCAGAGTACGGACAAAGACACTCTACATTGTACACACATACTAGTCTACACACACTACACGACACTCATAAATAAATAATCATCGACATTCTCTAGAAAATCTCCGACCTTGCTCGTACCAGACTTGTTCTAGACAAAAATACTTTTTCCTTGGAAATAAGGAGAGGAGGAGTACATTGGGAAAGCACTATCACTTCAGCAACGAGTGCTTTTCAATGCTATTCGCAGCCAATCGCAGTGACCTTACTCTGTGCATCAGCGATTAGAGACTTGGCGCTATTTTAAGCTAATTCATATAATATACATTGTAGCGAACAGAAATAGCTACTCTTACCTCAGGGAACTTCAGACTACAAACCGAACAGACATCTTTTGGAAATTGGTGAGTTTGGAAAACCATTTGAGGAAAAAAATTTAGGTAGGCACTAACAGAGAGGGAAGAAGTTGCCTTAAGAGGAGAAAAGATATATGCCATCCCGGATAAGGAGAAAAAAAATCTTTGAAAATGTAGAAATACATCCAACAAGGCAAATGGTTTTAACGCTTCACCAGTCAGCATTTCAAGAAATTATGATTTTCCCTTCTGATATATTCCAAAATGATGCTATGTTAATGTTTCACCTTTCAGCTTTTCCGGAAATGATAACCTTTACTTTTTGAAATCCAGAGATAACAACATATCATTTTATCTGATATTTCTTGAAGATGTAGTTTTTCATTACCACACCTTATCGCATCACTCTGCCACTAATTAATATCAAAGAAGCAGTTTTTCAAATTATGAGATTAAAATATTAATTTGCTTCAATTAACATTCTCCACTTCATCAAACAATGAAACAGAAAGTAATGCGTTACATTTCAATTGCGCCCATTCGGTCAACAATACGACCTTCGAAGAATTCACAGAACTTCTCAATGAAGAAAAGTCAACACCACAACCAATAGTCCAATACAACGCTAATACATGATGACTGACTTGGATTACTAGAGCTTGAGACTGCCATTTAATGCCCACTATACTGGCTTGTCATCAGCTTATCACCATCCCATGAGGTGAACATAATAGCATCCATGGCCACCAACTAAGTTGAACCAATCTGACCATTCCTTATCATGCCTATTCCCAAGACAAAACTTGACCACAGATGTCATCAGCTGGTCATGGGCAAAGTTGAGAGGGCTAAAGGGTCAATGACCATGTCACCACTGGCCACTGACTGTCAACTGCATTAACAATTACAGAAGCCTTAAGGCATCACAATACAACGTAAACAAAGAAATGATAGAATTTACCAAGACGAGAAAGTATACATATATACAAGATTGAAATAAGTCAAAATATTGGAAAATAACAATTGATGTCAATATTTTCGAGATTTGAGATGTATAAGATGATAAAATTACCAGCTGATAATGAAAGTTCTCTAAGTTGCATTGAGTTTTCCATTCCGTATACCAATCTGGATAACATCGAACAATGTTCAAACAGATTGATCATGGATATTCTGCAAGAACTTCTAGATCTACATATCTAGTAACCATGCACAGGTCACCGATTGTGATACTACTGTGGCCCTTCATCACCAGGCTCCATTTACATTTTGTTGTACTTTCCTTCCTGTCGTTGCAGTTCACATAACATGCTTACCTTTCTCCTCTTTTCATAAGACATTCTTAGCCACAACCAACAACCACAATCTTGTTACAATCTTGTTACAATCTTGCTACAATCTCGCTACAATGTAGCGACTATCTTGCTACAGCAGTCTTAGTAACATTAACAAAGAGCGACACAGCCCACTGGCAGACTCCGCGACCTTTTGCACAAACAAGGCGGTTCCGCAAACAAAATGTCTTCCTGAATTCACCTCAACGAGAACACGAAGAAAACACGAAGAAAACCCAAAGAACGGTTAGTCTGTTGCAGTTTGGATTGTGCGGCCAGCGCTGATTGGGAGTTCATTAGTTGCCTGGTCTCATTAGCGTTTTGCAGAGGCGGCCTGGTTTGTTTTCCTATACAGCGGTACAGTGTTCAGCTGCTTTTCTGGAAGCGTTCAGGAACCAAGAGAAGAAAAGAACAGCAGATGAAACAACCCAATACAGGGAAATTGGGGAAATATCTACTTTTCACGACCTAGATTCTCAGCAGTAACATATGACGCAGAGTGAGAAGGCGAGATTTGTAAGTACTTTCGACAACAAATAATTAACCCTTCACAGTCTACATTAATCACTGATTCACTGTCAATAAACAAGAGCAGAAACTGACTCCACATCCCCACGCCCTGCCTCCCTTAACCCATCACAGCACTTACCTACCATGCATGGTGTTTCAATGAGTGTGTAATGCCACAGATGACCATCAGGGGCACAGTTGTGCATACATGTATGTGGCGACTCCTATGATTGATTTTGGCTGAGATTTTAAAATGGCTGCAGTCCCAGCCACTGCAACCTTACTTACAAGCATGCCTGGGAAACAATATAGCTTATCACATCCATATGATTTAAATATCGATTTGACAAGTTAAAGTAGTTGGGAGTACTTGTGGAAATTATGAATATTGTGCATGGTGTGGTGTTTGAGATATTTGATGGATGCCATGACAGTTCATGAAATGGAGACTGAAACTAAAATCCCCCATGCTATGCGTGGGGGATAATTACACATAATACTTAAATTTGTCCAAAAGTCTAAGACATTGATCGAATCATAAACAGACACCTACCTCCAATTGTCTATTGACAAGTTAAGTGCAAGTAGTTTCCTTATACGCATAGGGAATAACATACTCCAATTTGGAGTCCACTGCCTAATACATAAAACTGTGGCGAGTCAAAAAGTTGCATTGATTGCAGTTCTGACGAGAAGTCAGACTTAGGACCAGGAGTCCAACTTTAGACTTCAGGTTTCAGAGTCCCGGATTATTCGAAAAAGTCTGGAGTTTGAATTAGATGCCAGAATCAATCAAAGTAACCGTAAGTCCTTAACCTGAGACTGGGAGACACAGCTGTCTCTTAGGACTGTAGCAGAATCCCTCCACTGCCAATCACTGATATCACTAGTCTTATATATTAAAACAGCGGCGAGTCCGTAACTCTCGGTTGGTTTTCTGTCTGGCCTTCCGCGACTGTTTGCCGGCTTATAAGACTAGTGTAATTGCAACCAAGGTTGTTGTCCCGAGTAATTGGTCTTTCAGCAAAGGGACTGATTTATTATCCTGTATCTGCTTGATTAGCTTGGCTGCCTACAGTGAAATGCAATTAGACAAATACGAAATGACTAAAAGCCGAATACAAGTCTCTAAGATATATTGCTTTTCGAAGAAGTCAACAGACTTGTCTACATCCTGACCGAGATTACAGGTACATAGGGCAATGTGTTTCAACGTAGTCCATGATTACCACAAGACGATCAAATGTAACTTAAAAGTTACAAATGATATAAGAACATATCATTCCGATATATATAATATATTCTCCACTCGGAATGTGTCAGCCAATCACAAGCGAGTATTCTTGGATAATATCCTTGCTATATTATGCTGAGAAAAGTTATATTGGATCCTGAAAAGTTATATTGGATCCTAAAAAAGTTATATTGGATCCGAGACAGTTTTTAAATGAAGAACAATCACCTCACTACTTGTTGTTCAATTGTGACGTCACCACTGGTGATGTCATAATGGTCAACTTGTCATTGTGACATCACAACTGATGACGTCATGAGAGCTTACTGACAATGGACTTGGTGACGTCACCATTGACTGCTCTTTCATGGTTTGAACACTGAAATTACAGCTGCCTGTAACATTAGCCTGGGGTGGTATTGAATCGCCTTCCAAATTTTGGCAATTTTTTTTCTTTTCAATTAAGAGGGGAAAAATACTCTCTTAGCAGCATATCCTGAAAATTTAAAACATCTGAACAAATATGTTTTGACCATTTGGCAGCAAGTCAACTTAAAAGGAAAATAAAACTTATATTGGATGGAGAATATATTAGATATCGGATGGTAAGTCGTCTTCAGAAAAGTTATATTGGATTCGGCTGCGCCTCATCCAATATAACTTTTCTTCATCCAATTATACTCTATATTGGACTCCATCCCATCCAATATTTATATAATATATTTTACCACAAGACATTCACAAACGCTAATGGTCACAAAGTCTCAAAGACAAGTTTGCTTTCGTAGAAATCCAAAGACGCCGAAGCAGTAATGATTCTAAGTAACCCAGTATGAGCAACATATATTGAAATGTGACATAAAATCTCAGAGAATACAACACAAAAATATATGAAAAACATCCCTTGCATTAGCAAAATCATACTAAAATGATATACATACACAAATAGAACTTTGTACATATATAACAAATATCGGGTTCTACATTTATATGAAACGGCGTTGTGTAACAAACAGCCGATAATGAATCCATCAACAAGAGAAAGAGCGCTATAGTATTTCAGCTATTTGCCATAAAAGGAACTGATACTTTAATGCAAAAGCATATCAATTACTGTGCAACACCAAGAAGACAAGTGCAAATCAAAGGAATAAATACTCTGTGATGTGTTTCAGACATGGAAAAGTATAGTAAAGGAAAGCGAAATAAATAACAACTTGTCAAATACAGTGTACATATGTATATGTCTAAAAGTACCTTATGTTTTCGACATACGATTAAAACTCCATTTCACATATGCCAGAATAGAATAAAAAATTTCAAAAAGAACATGCTGTATAACCAACTGCAGCTGCCAACATAACATGAATTTCATGTTTGTTATAACAATCCGCAGTGATAAATCATAGGATTGTCAAGTCTTCACCTAATTGGACCCCGCGGATGCAATATTGACATTTATCATAATAACTATCAACACCTCATATCTTTCACAGAGAAAACCCACACATGGATGATGGCATGATGCTGTAAATATAGTTTAATACAGAGCATATCCAACACAATTTTCACATTATTGCAGAAGAAAGGGGGAAATTCTAAAAGAATTTCCCAATTAAAATTTCATCAAAGTGATAGGCCTAATTACAATCCGCGACCTTCCGAACAGTATCACCTAGTTCATAGCAGGTGCAGGATATCATTTCATGACAGAATGGTCAGAGATCATCCCTTCTTCAGCTGTAGTCATTCATAATGCATGCAAGAAAACAGACACAAACCACATTGGGATCATCGGCAGATCATGCATTGTACTAATGACAGTAAACTGTATCAAGCTGTTCAAATTGCAATTGGGACATTATCTAATAATTGGAGCGAAAACTGGACAATATATCCATTATATTCATGTATAAATATTATACACGACATAGCAGCAGCAGGACACACGTTTATCGACAAGATTATATTTTGAGAAATATTAATATTATTATAATTTAGACATGACTGACATGTGTAGACCATATATCTGCCTCTGCAGACAGTACTTCGATATTTAACTGGATTAATCTACTCGAAGAACTTCAAAGTACAAGCAGAGCAAAAACTGAACACTATATATATCCGTCAATCTGATATTTATATGACATAGTCAGCAGTACAACATGTGTCTATCGAATAAATCTTATATTTGAGACTTTACCTCCAAATATATATCAGAGAAACATAATCTGTCGCTTCAGTCAGGAACAAAATTCGTAAAATCTTTAGACCACCACACTGTCCATTGACCATTGCACTATGCCAATGTCAACTCAATCAGTGGGTCAAATGCTATCGGACTACAGCACCAAGTATAGCACCAAGAGACTGGTGCCAAGGGAGCTGTCTTAGGACATGAGGGCAGCTGACCACTGCTGACCACTGGCCGAAGTCATTGGAATGCAGCGCATGTAAGTCCAAAATGACCTCCTGGACCTTGGGAGGATGTTGAGGGGACCTTCGGAGGACCTACAGCTGGACCTGAGTGGACCGGGGTGGACCTTAAGCATTTTCTTGCTACAATCTAGTGTCAATTGAAGAGACAATCTCATACTGTAGATCATGTAGATGGTATTCCCATTGAGTAGTACGGTGTAGTAGTACGGTGTAGTATTACTGTGTAATATAGGTAGCGGCTCCTTGTAAACATAGGCTGCGCAGCAGCAAACCTTCAGCGAATAACACCTTTAGAAGATTACAATAATATCATAAAATTGGTGCGTTTACGAAATTGCTTAGGTCTATAGGTATGCAATAGCCGTCGAGTAGTGGCCTTCCATTATCTCAATTTTTCCAATGATTCATAAAGTGTTATACGCATCAGAAAGCACTTCTAAATTGCAAAGGTGATTTGTTTAGAAACATGCATTACTGTATATGCAATAGTGGGGAAGTTTTGGCTCCGATCTAAAAAAAATTATTTTAAATATTTTTTCTCAATATTACAAAAACTATAGAATAGCCATCTGTCAGACCATGAAAAGGCACAACTAGACCATACAAGCCATATGTGTACCAAACTTCATCCATGTATATGGAATAGTGACCGGATGTTGGGCCAGAAACAAAAATAATAATTTTTATGTTTTTTTCAATATTTGAAAAAGTATATAATATTTCCATCAGACGTTTCAAAAGGCACAACTAGACCATATTGACCATATTTGTACCAAAGTTCATCCATGTACATGCAATAGTGAGCGAGTCTTAGCCCAAAAAAACAAAAAAAATATGTTTTTATATTTTTTCTCATTTTTTCAGAAAGTATAGAATATCTGTCAATGAGACCATCAAAAGGCACAACTAGACCATATAGGCCACGTGTGTACCAAATTTCATCCATGCACATGCAATAGTGACCGAGCCTTGGCCCGGAAACGAAAAAAAAATTATTTTTATGTTTTGTTAATTATTTCAAAAAGTATTTAAGATCTATTCATCAGACCATCAAAAGGCACAACTAGACCATACAGGCTAGATGTGTACCAAATTTCATCCACATACATTCAATAGAGGCCGAGGAACGGGCCGGAAACGATCTATCCGCCCGCCGCCGACGCCCGCCCGCCCGGCGGACGGACAGCATTTTTACCCAAGTGATTACAATACCTTCTTCGAACTTCGTTCGCTGAAGGTAAAAAGGAACATGTAATGCAATTATATAAACCCACAAAGGCGGTTAATTCAATTCTATTTTCTTAAAATTTTTCATCAATTGCATCGTTAATCCAAAATCATGTCTTACCACACATACCATAATACAGTAGAGGAAGACACTCGTCTTAAAATACTCAATAGGGTAACATGCAGAACAGATTAGACAATCTCAAAACATTCCGCACCTGACTTCTTCTTGAGGTTTCAAACACTGCATTTCGATCAAAATATTATTTAACTTTCAATCAACAGAAATACTAAATTCCAAATCAGAAGTACACCAGGCTCAGTCACAATGAATAGCCATTTGCAAGTGAGGTTTCACACTAAAGGTCCCGCGAGTTGTTTCGCGGTATCTCAGTCTCATGTGGGCAATGACCCGGGCAAAATTCACTGAATAAACGGAGTCACTGTGTGAATAAACCCAGTCAAGACGTCAACTCAACGGACTCCCTCGCACACCACAGTGACTTGAGTCAATACACTGACTACCAATAGCTGAGTCTGTCCTGAGAGTAATGGGCAAGATTGCTCCATCAGGATGTTAGCTAGACAATGTCTTAGGGGAATTTTAAGTATACCAAGCTTATGGAGTGCCATAGACCATGTATGGTTAAAATTCGTTATACCCATTAGCTTTACGTCAAAAAAAGTCTCAATGTTTATTATTGAAATGTGCATTACTCGCATAATTATCATATTATATTGTATAAAGATTGCACTTTTAAACAAATGTCAAGTTTAAGTTTTAACATTTATTAGCTGACTCAAAACCTTTTTATACATTTATCAGCGGACTACCGACAAAAAATTGTTCATCAATTTTGCAGAAAATATCTTTCTCAAGGTAAGCATTTTCTGAAAACTAACTTGAACTGCACCAACAAGAATGGTACAGGCCAACCTTTCAGGGAGTCCAGCATATTTAAACAGTTAGGCCTAACAAGAAACTTCAAATATGGTACCTAGAAATGTTCAGGCACATATAACCACTATACAGTGACAATACAATAGGCCATGATAGGATTAGGCCAAATCACTAAACCATTTAGCCATTTAACATTGCTACAGCATCGCACATTGCACTAAGCATTGGTAGGCAGGTCATTTAAATGCCATCCACATCGAACATGAGACTTCACAGAAACATCAAATGTCACTCAGACAAACCACAATCTCCTCATTCCGTCCACATGAGCCTCCAGGGGGTGTTGCTTTAATCGAACTCCGCATAAATACATTTTGTATTATTGTCACTCTCTTTTCAAACTAGGCAGAAATACACTGATGTTACTGTTGGTATAGCAATGATTTGATACAATATCCTTGTAACTAATCATGCTAATGTAAGACATGAGTGAGCAATGGTGAGCGAGTTGGTGTTTAGGTCTCATCAGCACCTGATTTAGTTATCTGGCAGTCATGCTTCTTGAAACATGTCCATCAACCATTAGCGAAGTTATCAAATGAACCTTCTGGAGAAGAGATCTGTTCAATACAGAGATGCATAAGGACTAAGTTTTATTTAACAAATAGGATACCAATTCAAAGTAACAGCAGAATGATAAATATATCCAGCAGAAACTTTCCTCATCGAAAGTGCCTCGACTAAAATATGACCCCAATTTAGCAAAGTCTCCGCGAAACACTGAACTTGCAGATAATTGCAACCATAAGAATTTCTGAGATCTCACCGAATGAAATTTCAATTGCACGACCCTGAAACTACAAGCAACAGGTCAAACAGATGGTAGTGAAATTTGAGGAGCTCCGCAAAGCGCAAACTATACTGTCCAGTGACTCCAGTCTTCCTCTATTAGTCTTGGGTCTTCCTCTCTCAGTCTTGAATCACTGGGCCACTTGTGGTCTTCTACTCACTAAGTACTAAGAGCTACTAAGATGCCGCATGCACGGAGCAGCCAAGTGTCACAACCACTTGTCGTCAGAGCAGAGTCTGAACGGTCACTGACTTGCAAGTGCAGCACGGTCACTTGGCCAGGCAGTGGTCAGAGCAATAGTCAGATAGTAGTACTTTCGAATGAAATTACCACCATCTTTGGAATGCAGAATTTCTAGCGTGAAAAGCAGAGAAAACTTTGAGCCGAGCACTCGGAGCAGAAGGTTCGTTCCGAATAATTTTGATTCTCTACAGCCTACACAACAAATGACAATTGAAAAGGCACAGAACTTCAGTCCAGGCTGAATTTTGAACCAGGGACAGTGGGACACACAGAAATAGGGAGAAAAGCACAATCTTACTGAGCCATCCCTGGCAGCCACCTGTATTTACAAACTTGAAACTTTAGGGCCCTCAGGGCAGTCACAGTTACTACGCGGTCAGTGGCATTAAAATGCAGATAGTACCACATAGCATGCGGTCAAGGCCACAACCACTTGCGGTCAGTGCCTGATCTTCGCGTTAACTGTCGATCAGTGCCAAAGCCACATGGCCTGAGCAGCCGAGCAATAGCAAATAGCAAGCGATGTGACACAGTGGTCAGGGAAATGCAGCGGACACTTGTAGGACACTTGACCGGCCCAGCCGAGACAGCAGAAAGAGAGCAGAGAAAGAGAGCAGAGAAAGAGCGGAAAGAGCGAAGGAGGAACGCCCTCAGAGCTCCTAATGGGGAATGAAGGGACCACTAACGCGTGTCTCAGTGAATTAGCACCAACAACTGTGCCACTCTCAGCTGCATGCATATGTGTCACTGCCGCTGCTGCAGCCACTAAACAAAGTCAGGCGACATCAGGCGACACCGACATACATCAGGCGACATCACCGTACATTCTGTGAAGTTGTGCGCGTCTTGCAGTACATGTTACTCATTGTTACTGCAATACTTGTACTATTCTTGTACATAAGACGTAGTGGCATCGGGTGCATTGCATTCCCTTCTTAGCCTTTTTAATCATCATAGCAGTTCAGCACTTCACATTGGTTATTAAATCATTCACTAAGGTCCAAATCACCATACTTGATGGAGTACATGGGGCAGCTCAGTACTTCACTTCGGCAAGTAAATGAAGTACTAGATTCAATTTAATGTATTCGATAACATACAGGATGTACCTGCGAAAAATTTGATTTCAAGTTCAGCGGATAGCATTTGGTAATACACCAAATGAAGTATCTGTACTTATTTTGCTCGATCAGCACAACGAAGGATGCATCCAAATTAAATTTGAAGTGAATTTCAATTTCCTTCCTTCCGTATTGCAATTTGCAGCCGAACACCTAATACAAAGCAATTTAGAAGTACGTGTAACACCGTAACTGAAGTATACTAGGTACTGCACTGGGCCCACTGGCACTGCTTGGTCAACTGGTAAATCAATGTACAAGCATGACATGCAAATTTACCAGTTGCAGATATCTGCATGTTCCTTGCTTCTGTCATGTCTGATAGAAAATCTGCAAAACCATAAAGGCTACTAAACGATGTACTCAATCAGTTCTGAATCTTCGCTGTAAACATGGAAGCTCTAATCAAATTTGAATCTTAGTGAGGTCTACTTACTGTCTTGAACCGTCTCCTGTACTTCACTGTCCGTTAGTAGCACCGTATTCCTCTCCGCACAGCAGTACAGTGAGTGCGGTACACTGTACTTTGTATTAAATTATGTACTTGCTCAAGTCTTGCTGTCTCCACCAGTCTTCGCAAGGGGAAAGGACGAGACTAAATTGAATTTGAATATTAACAGGAACTCCAACCGGTCACATTTTGACTGGAACACTACTAAGCCCCACCATGTCTCTACAACATGCAAGGATATTATACAAATGGGTTCTTGTCAGAACATAAGACAATGTGCACATGAATTTCTCCAACCTTCTATGACACAGCGCTGGACAAGTAAAGGCCAAAGGCTCTCAAGATACAACAACTGGGCTGGCGCTGGACAGCACCAATGATGACAGTTGACTCGGGTACATGGCTTCATTGTCAACCGAACCCACTGAAGCAGTGTGCAGCATCAAGTATCAAAGTGGGATTAGAACCTTATACCATCTTACCATGCTTTGGAATATGGACTCAAACCGCTCTGCGCAGAAATATAACAATAAGAAGAATTGTCCGTCATTTCTGGCATGAGAGCTTGCAATGGAGTCTTGTCATCCTGCAACTCCTTTAACATCTCCCGAGTGTTATATCAAAAGTCCAAGTATCGAGACACACAATCAAATGTACTGCATGATACAAACTTACATGCGCTCCTTCAACGCTCGATGGAATAAAAATCCGAACAGCAATACGCCTCGCTGTAGAATTGCATACCCACTGAATGCAGGGAAGGAGTAATATAGAAGATCTACTAAATTATTTAGCACCTGCAAATTACAATTCAAGTGAGAAATTATGTCTCCATTGTCCTTCAACAATGTTCAAGTGTAATGCGATTAATTATGAAAATATAGTTTCCACTTCATCCGCTATTTCGATTTGAGTAGCTCCTTATTGAAGTTTGTCATCACACTCAGCCATAACCTGCACTACAGGGTCTACTGCAGCGAGCAAAGATTTCTCAAGTCCAATCAGGCTTCCAAATACTAAAAAGTTCAAGTGATACATAAAAGTTTCAAGTTCCTAAAAAATTGGAGTTTCGAGACCGCTCACGATTTCAAACCTACATGTGACAGGAAGACATGAACTGATGAACTGATGAATGAACAGATGAATGGTGGTTTTTAAGGAAAGCTTCCTGGTTATTCCACCAGGTGGCTAGAGTAGAAGTCCTATTGGACGATTAATATTCCACCTTTGCCTCTCGTTGGTCAAGACCAAAGAGGTTATAAGCGAGAGTATTTAACACATTTTTAAGTAACGGATGGCTTTCCTTATTTCACGAGTCAGGACTGTACATGCTGTATCTGCATTTTGAGGACAAGCCCAATTTAAAACTTCTTCAAAGCATCTCTTGTCGAAACAAATTCCTTCCGATTTTGTCAACAAATTACCATAATGAACATAACTTTTAACTACGCTGAGCATAACTTTTAACTACGCTGATAATAGCTTCGAACAAGATTGTTTGAGGTCCTCGCACATTTTATTTCTGCATTAAACATTGCATCAAGAATAATATAAAGAATATTGCCCTTGGTGATGGGACTGTTGGAAAAAATGCAACAAGAAACATATAACATGCAGAACAAATATGTAAGTAACATGTTGGAACATGTTCATGGCACATGCTACCCGAATATACACTTATATCTATTTTCATCTGATCATGGCTGTATGAGGTTTGGAGCATATATCATGCTTCGGCATCATGCTGAGTGAGGAAAATATAACATAACCTCAGGCATTATTTCCTCGCATGTTACATCGTGGAACATGTCATGACGAACAACGGAGCCATGAGCAACGAGCCTTGCTCGCTCTTTTTGAAGCAAAATATTGACAATTACATTTTCCCCTCCTCCTGTTGGTCAACCATAGTGAGGCTGAAACTGATGGCCATTGCCATGCAATAAAGGAATTAGACAAGCTCCGGCTTCATTGGTTGAACAGCTTAGTCCGATATTGAGGCTTAGCGGGCACAGAGATAGACTAAGCTTTGTCTCATGATTCATTTACTACTGTATCGTGATACATATCGAGTATCGTTTCAAAGAATCGATGATACGCATCGTATGATTAGTATCGCCACGCTGAAACAATTCTCATCACTATCATTTAGCACAATTTAATGCTATAGATGCTAGTTAGTATCACAGAGCTCATATCATATTCTTTGAAGAACATCTCACAATACACACAGGGAATCATCTCTCCGGGAAGAAGAGAGAGAAAGGTTTGGCGATACTTAAAGGCGAGTCCAAAAAGTGACAGCGCTTTCTTACAGGAATATCTTGTAAATGACCTGATGATGCCAAACAAGAAACCTTTTCAACTGCTTTTCCTTCATTGAGAAAATCAAATCTGAGACCGTTAGACTGAACAATATCCACAAATGACCAACTACAACTATCTTATACAAATCAATTTGCAAAAATCATCACAGAAATACCGAAGTAGATCAATGTAGATGTTATTTTCATATTCCCTTACAGATAGGAGTTGGAAATCCAATCCAAATACCCCAAACAAATGAGGTCTCCAAAAGGTTATGAAATTTGCCTCGTCAAACTAAGTCCGCAATTCAATGTAAAAATATCCAATTTGCGAAGGATTTTACAAACAAGGCTTACTGTCCAGGCTGATTCTGACTTAGTTTTGACATCAGTGACATTTATTTGCAAAAAAGTAAAGACCAGTTTTCTGTTATGAGTCTGTCGACTGATGGAGACCTGGAAAAGTTGAAGTTTCGAAAATGACGAAGTTAGCGCTGAATGGCGGCCAGAAAAGACCTTAAGTTCTAACATAGCAAGGTCACCAAATGTTAACAAAAAGTTTTATCATCAATCTCAGCAGCAGATAGTACTATCTTTTTCCGGAGACAAATCAGTAGCATATCAAATGAGGACGAAGTAGTCCTAATGCCAACAAATGTCAAATTTATAGAATTTTTATTGTCTGATAGCATGCGAAGCATCCATATAAAGTCCCAGACTCCGTTTGAAAGTTTATAAATGGCAGAAGAATAAATTATTCACGGAGAAACAACAATCAAGAATTCAAGATATATCATGATCACTGATGATCCGACGATGATAGTAGAATTGTAGCAGAGACAAAGATAGTCATAAGGCCACACATAATTGATCTTTAGCTTCGCGGACCCGCCGACACAATAGATTTCCTGCCGATGGAAAAAAAAATTGAAAAAAAAAAAATTTTTTTTTTGACATTATAAAATTTTTTTTTTTCACCTTTTTTTTTTTTGTCCTACCGACCGACCCTAGAAAAAGGGCCTTGAGAGGAATCCGAGAAGCTAAAGATCAATTATGTGTGGCCTAAAGGGATTAGAAGAATAGTTATTGATTACAAGCATTCATCATGTGCATGGCATTGACATCTGGCAATGGTCACAAGAGAATTGACAGACCATTGCAACTATAGATACAACTTGCAACTTGTGTTAGTCGTAAGAAAGAATCCAGAATGCACAGATCTATATCAATGGGAGGAGTAGGCCGAGAAACCGGCTGTATTACAGGGTTTTCGGAATTTCGTTAGTCTGCGAGCCAAAATCCTATTATCATGATAATTTGAATTTACTATATTAGTGATTATGCTGCAAAATATACAAGATATATGGAGTCTTTGCAAATATCTTTTGAGTCTTGGTAGTACAATGTATTTCGAAAATGTTGTACGTGGAATATATCTGAATTAAATCTAATGTCTCCATGCTCCTGGTTCGAAGCAAAGGCAAGTTTCAATAAGCTCAATATGACAAACTGTCAGAGGCAGATGTTACGATGAGATGATATAGCTGCGAGTCGGTCAGACTCGATCAGTAACAAGGTTCTGCCAGTTCCCAAATGCGGGATCTTTAGTCCTTACCATATCTTAGCGTAGGACCTGAGAACAAGGACTTATCCATTTATCTATAAGATGCCACAAGAGAACTAGGCTATAAATCTGAAATGCATCCGGATCTTCAACTGCACATGGATCATGATCCACGTTTAATGCTAGAATCTGCAATTCATGCCAGCCTGTGCAGCAGCAAGTTAGTCCATTTTCTCTTTGATTCTGGTGCAAGCAGAGAGATGCCAGTCACACTCGGACTAGTACTCAATTGATAGAGGATATTGCGGGGCAGGCTAAATAGCAGTATTACCCAGTATCATCTGAGAGGAAACGCAAAATCAATTTTCTATTCAAGGCATTCAGGTCGAACCAATACTGGTCATTATTCGAACCAAGGCAAATGAGGCGTCAGAAGAAACGACCAAAGAGATGTCCGAATGGGGTCCGAATGACATTGCCGTGTGCAATCCACATGATACAATATTGTGTGAAAGGCTTTAGAGGGTGCAGATAAAGGGGTCAGGCCTAAGATAACACAATTTGACACATGGCATATTAATAGCTGATTGTGGTTACAGATTAATATATCGATGGTGAAAGTGCAAAACCTCGTAAGTCAAAAAATGCTGTTTTTCAGAAATTGGAAAAAACTATCACAGATAATTTTTTATGGTAATGTTCATTTATATGCGAGTTAGGCTCTACGCGATTTATAGAAAGTGAGACCCTGTTTTAGCATAATTTTTTGTCATAGGTCATTGACCCCTGCATTGATGCTACCATCAGATATGAATGAAAATGTCGAGTTACAAGGTTTTGCACTTTCACTTTTTGCAAGTTATTGAAAGTGCAAAACCTCGTAACTCAATCATTTATCACATTTCTAAGCAACTTGCAAGATTGAATGTACTTCCAATCTATAGCTATACAGTGAAAATTATGATTTGACCACAATAAATAACAACTGCTAATTTTAATTAGTGGCTACAATAGCAAGAATGAGGAAAATAGCAATTTTTTAAATTTTTATGCACAATTTTTTTCAATAGCCTACATCACTAAAACAAATATAGGGAGGTATAGATTTTTTTATAGGGAAATTTCCTGAGAGCCATAAAAAAGTGCCGCAATCATTGTTTTTCAAAAATAGTTGAAATATCCAAAAATATGAGCTTCTAAGTTCTGATTTGAGTTACGAGGTTTTGCACTTTCACTTTTTGGAACAAATCAACATACAAGGTTTGGTGAAACCATGGTAAAATCATTCTGTTACAGCTTCAAAAAACAGCAAACTGGCAAGGTTACCAATTGACAACATGTATTGGATATTGAAATAGTCATTCCACCCAAAATCTAAAAATGGCAAAATTTTGACATACGAGGTTTTGCACTTTCACCATCGATATGACACATTGATCAATGTTGATATTATATCTGGCATTCTGGTAATTATATAGGCATGACAATGACACTATTCAATGAAAGGTGGCCATCAAACAGATCCACCAATCAGCACCAAGGCCTTATTTGAAAGGTTCTAAGAATGTCCAAAGAAGGAATGTACCCAAAGAAACCGCCATAGTCATCATAAACATGATACAGAGTGAGGAATAGTGACAACTATATCTCTAAAGGACAACATAGAAGGAAAACGTTCCAAAAGATTATCAACCAACTTGAAAGAAGGAATGGACAGACCCTACAAAAGGCATCATGATATGAACCAAGAAATGATAATCATATCTGTCAATGACAATGTCAAACGAATGGTGTAAAGAATATCCAAAGGATTCTGAAGATACAAAAGACATCATCGTCATCATAAACAATGACAAACAAGTGATAATAACCCAGAAGTATATCTGTCCATGACACCTAAAGACACCTTTAAATCTATTCAAAGTTGCTTCTGACTTTACATCAAAATCTCACAGAGCGACATTCATCATTTCTTGTAATAACCGGATAAAGGAAGACAGTGCGAAGACTGATGTGGAATTAAATGGATTACTGCGAGAGAACAAGAATGACCAATAACAGACGTGGAAATCTACAGATCAGGAGATGCAGACATCTAGACAGGCTGCATAATAGGAAATATATTTCATTCGGCGTTGAGCATGTTGAGTCTCAGTATGACTCCGCAGCATGACTCAGTCGTGTACCACTGGCGGTATACATAATGTCATTGGACGTAATATCTCATTATATCTGTCAACATTACCGATTGATGCTATCTCGTATCACTTCTGTCATAGACTGACAATAGTAGAAGAATGATGTGAGAGAAAAGAGAATTATGGACATAATTTACTGGAGTCTGCAAGGGTGGATATAACTTCATATAAGTGCGAGACAGCAACGGCAGTGCTCACCAACTGACCGACTGCGGCTGACTGAATGAAGGTTGTGGAGATCTGCCCTTCCTTCTACATCGTTCTACACCAAATACAGAGTCTACAGTCTACACCCCCTCGCCAATCTGGCACTCGCCACCTCACTGCCCATCGGTGACCAATCACGGCTCACGGAATCAAATTAGGGCGCGATACGCCCCAGTAAGACTCGGTACGGCAGCCGATTCAGCCGATTCGGCCGAGGCGAGAAAATACATCAAGAGAAGTTTTCATCAGACGGTCCTGAGACCCTGGTATGGACCAATCACATTAGGCCGCCCTCTTTTGGCCTTACTCCATTATAGAATGTAATACGTTCCCAGCACTGGCCAATGTTCCCAGTGACTTAGACAATAGCACAAGCCCAGGGGAGCCCGAGGGACCGCTATCGGACTCGGCCGCATGAGGTAAGAGGAATGAAGTGGGATGAAGAGAATGAAAAGAGAATGAAAAGAGCCCCAAAGAAAATGCAAGAGAAATATAAGAGAGACCAACTAAAAGGTGCTGAATGGAGTCCGCAAAGCAGTGCACAATAGGGCAGTTTCTTGACTAGCATGATACTGCATCAATTGCCACTGGCATTTTCCAGAGCTCTACCAATGGATTACACTTCCTTCTCCAACCTATATACATGCCCGGGTATACATGTATGTAATTTAAAATTTAACCTCGGACTACACATAAGAGTTTTACCCAAACTCTTTTTGGTCACACAGTAGCAATCAGAAAGCATGTTTGATAAATGTTCATTAATGCAGTTCCCACAAATATCTACAAATTACTAAATATCCAGCAAAATCCAGCAAAATGGACTTGAAAACAAATCTTCCTCAACAAATTTCCTTTGTTTTTTCTGGCAGCACTATCGAATCGCTCCAATTGAAGATATCATACTTAACATTAATCCTGGTTTATATATTTGTAATATATCTGTAGGAGGTGAGTTCCATAATTCCATTACCTTTCAAAATCTCAATTCCTATGGACCTTCAACGCATTTAAAGGCAAACGCTAGCTCCAGTAGTAGTATCCATTACTCCCAGTCAAACCTCAATGAGGACAAATTTCAAATCTACAACGTAACTTCATTGCACATAAATCTACACAGGTAGACACAGCTGACATATTTGTATATCTATATATATACCAGGAGCCCAGCTGTTCCATTGTTTACTATGTGTTATTACATTCATGATATAAGTTACAGTCCTTACACAAATATACATTGATATATAGCTAATATAAAGCTACAAACACAATATAATGATGATAATAGACTATAATGGAATGGCAAATGATCTATTAAGTATGTCCAACAGAGGAGCCCTTCATATGACATGCACAGGTGTATAAAATAGACAATAGCAAGTAGGAAATTAATATTAATATCCCAAAGTATTTCCAGAAAACTGGCGGATCTCATACAAGTGCAATAACAACAAATTCAACAATGACAAGAAGAAGTTCAATACTGATAATGGCGCAGTAACTTCAGACAATTTTAGACTCACTAATTACTGTAATACTGCACGATTTAAAATTATTTATACAATTAATCAACTTTAATCAAATTTGTCATTTACAAATCAGGTCAAGTCACAAAATATACTGAATTGGTCCTGTTACAAAAATCTGAAACTATCTGAGGAGACCAAGGACACCTAAAGAGAACATTCGTCATAGCAACAACTTCTGCGTTCCGAAGAAGAGCAATATCTCTACTCTCGGGAGAAGATTAACGGTAGAAATAATTATAAGATACTTCTGTTTCCCAGCTGAAAGACTACATAGACTCTAATATAAGGACACCAAAGACGGATGATAAACCAAGGACACTTGACCAATACATCCAACCATGAATATCATTTCAAATTATGAAAAGGGCAAAATTAGTGTCATTCTTTAATCTTGACATAGTTTTAGATTTTTTAGAGAAAAGACATTTCAAACTATCAACTTTTCAATTGAGAGATAACTTCATCAAAACACAAAACAATAATTCATGATTCCGCAAGAAAGAAAGAACGACTCGGGCACGCAATGTAAGCAATTCTGGCCCAGGAGGCCTTTTCCGACGACTTCCCTTTCTCTTGATAAAAACTAAACATTCTTGAAACCATGACAACCTAATTCAATAACATTTCCCAGAGGTCTCGTCTGTCTGAGAAATTTCGTGAAAAACACAATTTCTCAGAATAAACTCGCCAAGAATCAAGATGGCAATTTTTTGTCCGTTCTTTCATTCACATTCATATGCCAAACAGAAAAATAATGAAATTAAGGAAATTAGATCATAAACACCATTGCCCATGTTGCCTGACAAATTGCACAATTGTTGAAAATGTTCTTCATGTGCATTTCTTACGAGGTAACACCTTACATACAATCATGGTTGTCAATTTTTCTTTGGTTTACTTCGCATCAATTTCTTCTATCTCTCTTTGCTCTATCTCTACATCTACATTTCTATATCCTCTATCTGCCAATTCAGTTATTTATTTTAGCACAAACCCCTGTCAATAACTAGACAGCCTACTATACTAGGCCTATACCTGTCTAATGACCAAGGTGATGGTGGAACCTTTTTCTTTATGGAAATTTTATGACTTTGAAAATTTCCGAATAAACTGCTACCCTCATCACCTCAATTAACTAAACTATTAAAACCACCAACAAACAACAGCAACTCAAAATTGAGTCAAAATAATGTCTACACATTCCTAGAACAACGTAAAACCATGCAAAAGAAGACTATCAAACTTGTCAACTAACAACAGCACCTCCAAAATATTGTCTTTACATAATATACAATCCCAGAACATTCAGAACAATGTAAAACCATATAAAAGAAGACTATCAAACTTGTCAACTAACAACAGCACCTCCAAAATATTGTCTTTACATAATATACAATCCCAGAACATTCAGAACAATGTAAAACCATATGAAAGAAGACTAATAAACTTGTCACAACCGACTACAGTCACAACACGAGTCGACAAGTCGTAATTAACAGAGAGATCCATCAGTCTAGTCACTGTAGTCATTGCGCAATGCAAATATTCACATCACACTCATGTCTGATCCCATTTGATCAAGACAGATGGGGCGGCCCGGCTGCCAGTGGCCGCGGGAGTTTTGCGTCATCATATATGCTTTGATGTTACCCGTCAACCAGTCAAAGTTGCCAAACCTCACACATAAACTACTCTTCTAACAACAGAGTCTAATAGTCATGCTAATGGGTCTAAAAGACCAGAAGGTTTAGTACTAACGATGTGTACAAAATTGAGAATCGATAAACAAAATTAACATTTACAACGACGACGTCTAGTTTTGATTTCATAACCATCTCCACGTGAACTTTACAAAGATTACTCCAGACTTCAGACTCCAGTATTCCTACAACGGATCCAACGAGAATGTTCAATGTGTTAGTGGAAAATGCGAATGAACTAATGTGGTTCGATCTTATTAAATATTGAAAAATATTGACCAAAAATCAGACGCACCAAGAAAATTACAAGCCTTCAGCAGTAACCAGCATCGTTAAGCATTTTGCTAGTTACACGAAACCATATCATTTAAGTACTTATACACACCATTGTATTATTTTACATAAATTAACATATATATACTCCTCACAAAAAAGATATTCCGAATAAAGTCAGGTTAAAGGAGAAGACAAAATATTTTAGCGATAATTTGTCAATAAATCTCGTTTCATGTTCATCTACGTAAAAACACAGAAAATTATGATTAAAAATCATAAAATAGTAAACAACCAGATTAAACATGTTTAATGATGAAGTTCCCAATAAATATTTTTCTTTTTTAAATTGACAGCTACACCATGTACAGCAAAACATACACATTGATACATGACAGATGCAATATGTTTAACAACTTCACAACATATCAAACATACAAAAATACAAAGTATTACATACCAACAATGTTCATTAATACCACAAGACTGAAGTATATCAAGTATATCTCACATGTCACTACTTACATGAAAAAAAATCTTCAAAATTTTGTCACTTAACTTCCTGGAAACACAAATAATTTCCAACCCAGATCTTCGCTCAACCACCTATCATGCCATACAACTGTATAAAGCAATGCAAGGCTGAGAAAAGTATGTCAAAATATATAAGTAATGATTCATCTATAGGCTATATACTATATTATATTAAAATAGGCAATGCAACACCTGCGTATATGGTATGTGCACTAGATCTGGACATATATACTTGGGATTTTGCAAGGATAACTTGGATAACCAGGTTACTTAAACATGTCGAATCAATGAGAGAACTTGATGAACTTGATGATTCATTCAATCCCTGTTGAAAGGCATCTTAAAGTTAATGACGGCAAAAAAAACACTTAATTGACTTAAATACTATACAAATACTATGCAAGTGTTTGTTGTACTACAAAATATTTAACAATTTTCATCACTAATGTAGCAAACCAACAGCAAATTTAACATATATAGTTTAACATAAGAATTATCATAAATTCATAATTATTAAACATTTTAAAATAGCATACACAGTGCACAGTGACAACATTATACATATAGGGGAGACCGGGGCTGGTTGTCACAGGGGCAGGTTGTCACAGTGTGTAAAACTTAAACATGCTACTATTTCTATATAAAGCATGCAGGAGCACTGCCATTCTGTATGAATGGCAAAAGGGGAGTGACTTAAACCTATCTGGTGAATATATACCTATATCAATCGAAATCTTGATGTGATATTGGACATTTTTTAAATTCAGAATTCGGGGCAGGTTGTCACACTTTCGGGGCAGGTTGTCACACTCTCGGGGCAGGTTGTCACACTTTTGGTTATGAGCTCGAATGCAGGAAGTGGAACTCTGAAGGGCAGATCTTGACCAAGAAAAGTTATTTTGGACATATGAGGAATCCTTTACTTGCCAAGTGAAGACCTTAACAAACAAGCTACTGTGTACGAAAGTGCTGCAAATGAAGGCTTACCAATCAGTAGGAAAGCATTCTGATACGGAGTAGGATTTTTACGATTTTTTTGGAAAATTTTACATATAAATTTGAAATCGATTTATTTAAACACAATGCAATATCTGCATACATCTTCAGTCATCAATAGCATATATAAAGCACAAATTTATATTTTTGTTAGTTTTTTTGGTTTAAAAGCCTGGTCCTAATAGGTAACAACCAGCTCCAAAAAGTGTGACAACCTGCCCCGCCTTTTGTGACAACCTGCCCCGACTGATGAAAATTCCAAAAACGGGTGACCAAGGCCGTTGTTATCAAAATTTTCACTATTTATTCTAATGATGATTTAAAGAAATGTTTATATGGTAAGTGTATTAACTGTAATTTTTTCAACAACTATTTGATAAAGACTAGCATTGCATGCAAGTTAAAGGTAAAAAATTACTTTTTGTGACAGGAAATTTTTAACAGTCCTTGTGCCTACCAGACTCCCTTCCAGGGGTCAAGATTTTTCAAAAAGACTCCAGTGGGTTATAAAAGCAAAAAACAATGATTGTTTGAGCTGTGTGACTCCATAGTTTAGTGCAATAAAAAGTGTGACAACCTGCCCCTGTGACAACCAGCCCCGGTCTCCCCTACCTTACAGATCAAATAAGTAAACTTTTCAAACATTGAATTGGGAAACAAAATCATCTACAACATGGACAACCAATAAGCCAACTTCAACACATTAGAAAGCATCAATAGAAAACCACATAATTGACAAAATTAGGGACAAACAGTTCCAAAACCACAATACAATCAGCTGATCAGCAGGACAACTTCAAACAAACCATCTTACGAACTAACAAAGTACAATGAACTGTGATAAAAAAGAAGACAAGAAAAAGAAACAACAAAGCAACAAAACAAGCAGTTGAAACAAGCTTTTATTATCGACAAATGAAGCTTTGACTCACGGCCCACCAGCAATGAACAGAGGCAAGCCAATCAATTGATCGGTTTGATTCGGTTGGCAACGGACCAACTTGTTGAGGAGTTGAATCACTCGCAGTCAGTCAATCAGCTCCCGATAAGTCTTCAGGAGTAGCTCTGCTTCTTTCATCCTGCTCATGCTCTTTGCCCATGCATCGGTGAGGCCAAAGTCAGGCATGAGAATGGCTTAACATGTTTAAGAGTGTCATAAACTGAGCAATTTGAACAATTTTGAACAATTGCTAAAATAATTTGCATGAAATTTAGTCATTTCTGCAGAAAACTTATCATTAAATAATCAATAATCAAGTATTACGTGTACAGAACCATAGCTTGCACAGTATCCTGTCAAAATGTGGTATTCTTGCAGGATAATTACATGGTCAATACCAATTGCCAAGTAATATCAATGTGCTAGTACATTGTAAAGCATCCTCAGTCATACTGTAAACAACTGGTAAAGAGTAAACTCTCTTTTAAACAATGTAATTCCAAGGATCTTCCTGAAACAGAGAGCATTATCACTGATTATAGATGATAAACTGATAGATGCATCCTCAATTCCTGATGTTTCTGAGTAAATGAGTTCCATGAGTTACGGTGCACATGCAAATACCTCATTATATAAGTAGAGAAGGAGATCAGATCGGCGTTACACCAAATCGATAAGGATGTCGAGCAATAAGTTTGTTAAATGCCAACAAGATTCAACGCTGAGGCATCCAAAGACTGTCCACTTGCTTAGTAATTAACTTAGTAATCAATGTAATGCATAATCAGTTATTGCACAATGAAGCATAGCAAAAAAACACCTGAGCATAATGAACTTAGATTTTCACAATCCAAAAGTTTGAGCAATTCTTGATTTTCTTATCCGAAGAAGTTTTGAATGCTTTTGTTCGAAATCCCGGTGGTCTCGCAGACAGTGCAAGTCGAATCTCATACCATTGCAGAGAAGAAAGTTAAGTTTCAAGAACAATGATCTCCCTGAAGATGTGAAAAAGATACTGTGAAGTCTTGAAGTACCATGAAGTCTCAATAATTGCAATCGGACACGTTGTAGACCGGTGTAGACAGTCTAAGTTACTGTCTAACACCGTGAAGTGTTAGTATGTGAAGTACGACACCCTGCGAAGACTTACATGTATGCCGTTGTCGAAGTATGCAGACTCGAACTTCAGTGAAGATTCAGTGAAGAAAACGATACGAGTAGTGTCTCTGTAGACCATCGACTGCAACTTTAAAGTTCCAAGGCTGAGATGCTTCGCAAAAAGCTGCTGCGAAATTACTTTTGCAAGTATACTTCGCGAGTACGATACACATGATAGAGGAGAATGCAGCATTCGTTCTTCTTAAAGCCTTCTCCTGAAGTTTCTCCACAGCTCAGCACTCGGTCCTGGCTGAGCAGTTCAGCAGTTGTCAAGACACAAGCAGCAGCTGAGCAGCGACAAGTGAAAGGCAAAGATTCACAAAATTGCAACTGCAGAATAAGATGTCAAAAGATGATAAAACATGGGGGGCCTGCAAGCACCTGCAGTTCTGGTTCCCTCCTCCTGCCGCTTGTTGGTCCTGTAGCTTGTTGGTCCTGCAGCTTGGTAGGGCTCTTCACTCGATACCAGTGGATACCTGCAGCCACATGGCATGCAAGTAGAATCCACACAGCTGCAGGGCCCACAACTGCACAACATCTAGGAGTCCATACACTCCATGCTCTATGACACCACAACATCTACAGTGCATCCAACCTATATCCACTGCTTGCAACTGCTGTTGAGACACTATATTACCTCCAACAATATATTTTTGTTATGAGTCTGATAGGGGTTAGGTGCTCAGTCGGCAGCGCCCTCTGCTTCTGAATCGCTGAGTCCCGGGTTCGAATCCAGCTCTGGCCAGGTCAAAATGGACACCTCCAGCTATGTTGGACAGCAGTTACAACCGTCCATAGCCTCATTACTGTGTCCTCCTCTTATCCTAATCATGCTAATTAGACTACTGAGCGCATATCGTCTATCATGAGGATGTAAAGCCCGAATTATCTATCCAACCATCCAGTCACCGCATTTGAGCACTTCTCCAAGGCCACCATTGGTCAGTTGGTTGAAATTTACTTTAACAATATCCAAGTCCCTAGTTCCACACTTACAAGGTCACATACTCGTCGACAGTCTCGACACAACAACAACATCGACTGGCCGCAGCTGTGAAGTTATAGTATTTGCAATGTTATATTTTCTCTGCGAGTCTTGTAACGTCCACTGTGCCCGGGCGCCTCTCAGCTCAGTTGACAGTCACTTTAACATTCAACCCAAACTGAGGCAAAGCCACAATCTCACATACTAGACACAACAATATCCATCAGTTGTACATGCTGTATCCAAAAGCTACGACTGTAACATTATATTATTCTGGGAGTATTTCCCCTCTTTCCTCTGCTCCAAGGCGCCTCGTCTCTTGCGAGTTGTCAGTCTCTTGTCACTTCACATAAACACTGATAAATGACATTAAATGTGGTAAAGCAGTCAGTCATATTATTGTCATTAAGCAGAGACATCTGAGCAGCTTAGAGTTATCTCAGATGTCAGTAGCTCATTACAACAATTGTGCACAATACTGAAAATAATAAGATGGTAAAGACAATACAATCAGGACTATGTCATCACAACTTCTACCTCCCAATAGCTGCAAATAGCTATCGACAATTGCAACATTTCCATCAGCAATTTAGCATCAAATCACCCTATCTGGTGATCACCAAACTGACAACAATGTCAACCAATATCTGAACATAGCATTTACAAAGCTAGTCAAGCATAACCATTATCAAGCCCTAAGATGTGTGATGATATTCCATACAAAAAGCTCCCAGCAGTACTTAGCTGTTTTGCCCATTCTGGAACAATATGTAAAGGACCACTGATTGGCTCTTTACACATGCTACAACCAGTATCAATACATTTCACAGGCTAATTAGCTGATTAGGACAAGAGGAGGACACAACAATGAGGCAAAGGATGATTGAAGCTGCTGTCCAACATATATACATTCTGTAGGTCCAAGTGACCTGGCAAGAACTGGATTAGAACCCACGACCCTGCCACGGAAGCCCTGAGAGCTACCAAGTACCAACTCAGCTTACAACCTCCCTCCCCAGTGCTCCCAGCAACAAATACCTTTCAGAATAGGGATGCTTGTAAACATAAATGTTTGTAACTGGTGTGGTATTTGTATCAAGCAGGAAGCAGCATTTTATTTGCTTGACATCCTGTAAGAAACCAACCGGAAGTCAGTGGTAGATATTCAAATCAAGACTTTTCCCTAACGAGGCTAAATCATAAGTACGAAATACGAATCCTGAAAGAATTATTTCTATAATCTAAAGGAGTATACCTTCATATTTAAGATCATATTTTTACGGTATTTTTTTTTACTGAGCAGTCGAAAAGGAATTTATAAAAGTCAAAAATATGGATGAGACATGATTATGAAAATATAATTATTGAAAGTACAATTTGCAGGTCACATATACCATGTATACAGAGACAGGTTGTGCTGCTGAAAGGTTTGTAGACATCAAACATGTCGAAGGCCAAGGTGTGCAAACACATGTTAACAGGAATACCAACACCCATGCATGTCCAGCGCATTATTGATGTAACTTCGCAAACAGGCGTGGCGAGGTCACTGGTCAGTGTGGTCAGTCTGGTGGTCACTTGTAAAGGTAATACAGGTTCATACACCATATGCATCTTCAGGAGGGTCAAGTTGGCTTAGGAGGTCACTTCAATCAGACAGGTGTAGCTCATTTAACCTGACCAACCATCTTATGATCTCACAAATACTTCAAATGATATGAATTCATGACAAGTACATGTAGTAGCAAAATCATGAAAATAGCATTCATCAACAATTGGACTACTAGGCCTAAACCAAATGTTTTTAAACACAGGATACACCACATCAAACTTGAAAGAAATACTTTTGTTTTTCAATAATGGATTTTTATAACAGAAAGCACCTGTAGGTACTTGAAGATCTATCTCTAAATCAATTATATACTATAAACAGCTGATAAATCGACAATCCATTTTTTTTTTCAGAAGTTTCAAGATGAAACATGCTAGACTAGTAACACTGTAACAGTTTCGATTTCTTGGCCAGACAGCTCAGTTTACGATTTTATAAAATTTTTAACACATTTCATCGTACCAAATTACTACCTATACCATGTATACTGTATACGTTAGGGCCGTGCACGGGACTAGACTTTTGTCTCACTCCCGCCCATTCTTTCCAAATCTGCTCCCGTTCCCGTCCCGTTCTAGTCATTACAATGATAAAATATTCCGAATTTTGACCCACTCCCGCCAATTTTTGTCAAGTTCAGTCCCGTTCCCGTCCCGTGCAGGGCCCTAGTATACGTACAGTGCTAGACTCATTACCTCCTTCCATAAAACAACATAGATCTACCTGTTGATTCTAATAATGCATATCATTGCAAAATACGGGACATAAATCCTATTTATACCAAATCATTCCTCATTAATTCTGCTTAACTTTTTTTTAGGAAATTATACCCTTCCAGGTAAATGGCATATCATCCTACCAGATCAGTACTGGATCACATGTCACAATTCCCTTTGCTTATGCCAAGCAAATAAGTCTACTTTTTCTACTCTTTTTATATTTTTGATGTTTTATTTTCAAATCAATGAATTTCTTTGCTTATAGTCAAGTTACCAACACACACAACATGCACAAGTTCTTCACTGCACGAACAACAAACAATCACTAATTCACAATCTGCGATGTTTTTATTCATTTATTGGTTTATGAACTTCCATCCTCCCTCCCGTCACGATTCTCCTTGATTTAAAACTACAGATTTCTTGAGAGTTCATCAAAAATTTATGGCACCTGATTCTATTCAAAAAGAGGCTGACTCACAGTCATGTGATCCAAGATTCTCTTTCCCAAAAAGATTCCATTTCCCAAAAAAAATTCTTTCTCAAAAAAGGTGTATCTTTCAACAGCTATAACTCAATGCATGAGTGCCTCATAAGTCACTGTCTATTTATATACACTGTGCAATACGTACAGTGAACATACTACATCCAAAAATACAAATATCTAAAAGCAAATTGCAAAATTTATAATTTATCACAACAAAGGCACAAGCAGATAAGCGGAAGACAAGACTTTTCTGAAATCTTGTAGATTAATTTCTAAAAATAGATAAAACCAAGAAACAACAGAAAATACAAAAATTTTGTAATTAATTGACAATGGTCGGTTTGTCTTGTAGTTTTTCTCTCTACTTTAGATCTTTTTTTTAGTAATTCTACCAGTTATCAGAAAAGTCTTATCAACAGCTTATCATGCTTACTGCCGAAAAAGGATTTTTCACAAAAGCTATAAAAAACTTATTTTGTCACGGTAAAAAATATAACAGGTGAAGCATTCATCACATTATGTGACTTTATCTTTGAATATCATCGACCCTGACCTATTAATAACACAAACAGATTACACCATGAACATGAAATTAATTCTAAGGCATTCACGCTACGACACAATATATCTACAAGAAAATAAACATGTCTTAACTTTATAGAATATCAGACAGAGACAGTTACCAATAAAGCAATAAACTCAGTTGCCATATATTATTCATCATTATCTGAGCTACTGAGATCTCTTTTGACATTTTGGCAGTATCATCTGATTATAGCAATCATTATTGACAATACATGTATGTTCGTTAATTTTTAATAATGTTCCATGAAAAATGGTGTTGAAATGATCAGAACATCAATAAGGCATTTTAATGACGAATCTTTAACGATGAAGATCGATGTATGGCCAATTCAAATCTTTTATTTTTCTCATTAATTAATAGTCATATCTTCTTGTACCAAGAGGCAAGAGGTCAAGTCGATTGCCCATCGATGCAGTTAGATGAAGAGGTGTGTTTTTGCCTGCAGCTCTGACATTGGACACATGCTGCCCTCTGTGAGAAAAGTACACACAACAGGGCACACAGCAGACTGTTCTGTTACCATGACAACTCAATCATCTTCTGATCATTCATGAATCAGTCTGTTACATACCATAGTAGTGCATCCCTCAAATGAGAGTTCTTGGTGCTCACAAAGGATAACAAAGGCAGAAGCAAGGAGTTCGAGCCAAATCAAATGAAATGGGTGTATCCAAATAGTCAGGGATTTTCTAATAATTGATCTTGATAAGCTGACGAGTGTTTACAACAGGCTCAGGAGAATAAAAATTTGAATTTTTCCTTTTCTTGCCCCAATTACAATGTTTTTAAATTCCAGAATAAATTTTTAAAAAACAACTGAGCAGCTGAGTGCACTCAGTACAGGGACTAGACAAGAGACCGAAACAATTAGAGTCAATAGCTTGCACAAAACCAACATGACATGATCTGATCACACAAGCCGACATGATACACAATAAATACAAGTAATACCATCCGGTACTATGTTTTTTTTTTCTGAACAAAAACCCCCTGCGCAATTTCTAAACATGCCAAAGGAAACATAACTTGAAAGTTTGAAACTACAGTAGAACTAATAATGATCTAGACACCGTCTTACATTACAGAGAACAACCTGGCCAACAATCAGGGTGCCAGTATACTGTATAGACACTGATTTTAATGTGATTTATCACACAATTCCTGGAAAGATGATGAACAAAAACACTAAAAGAGACAAATAAGTAAGGCACAAAATAAAAACTAGAACTGGCGCTCGGAGAGCACATAGCTTCGCGGTCCATTTAAAAGTGAACTTCGACCACTGCAAGATGCCAGACATATATAAGCAATTGATTAAGATTTAAGACTAAATGTTATCAACTCGTTGTAGAACTTTAGAAGAAAACTGATTGTGATAAATTGCAAGACTGATGATAAAAGACCCAGCCAATTTTGGAAATTCTGGCCGGATTTTCATAAAATAAGCATTGAAATGTTGCTAATTTAGTGCTTTGGCACCTTCTACCACATTCTACGGACATTTAAAGGCTATATTTGCAGAGAGAATGTAAAAATATATACCCTCTTGGCTGCTAGTGCTACAGCAAAAAGTGATACATGTAGTGCATGCTGCACTGTAGAGGCCTTTTTTAGATTTTTTTAACTGTAGGCGCAAAAAAGCTGCAATTGTCACCAAAATTTAATCAGGTATTGAGTGGTACAAATGAACATATCATGCCCAAGGAAATTTAAATCCATCCAGTAGTTTTTGCAGGAATCGACTCACATACACACTAATGCTAGGGACGTCACTAAAACAGAATTTGATGTCACAAAAAGTGTCATAAATCTGTGTGAAGAAAATCACCAGTCTGAGAGAGAGGGTCGTGCAATAGGTGTTCTGTGTGCTATGGTATGAGTTTTCTGACTAAGTTTTCCACCGAAATGTGTCTTAGAGGTTCAGGACTGCCTGTCAATACAAGTTTCCAATTGGTATTATCGGCCATTGCTTAGATTCAATGACCTAAACTCGGCATTACACTTTGCATGCTTCAAAAACATAGATATATCAATGGTGACTTCATGAAATAGTTCGGTGACTTTAAGTAATATATTTAAGCTTCTTCCTGTGAAATATTATTAAAATCTGCATGTGAGAACAATATGCAATTTCCTGAGGAATTTCTTAAAGTGGGGAATTTGGTGCATGAGCCCACCTAAATGGGTTGCATAGGCCTATACAAACATTTTTTTCAAAAATTCTACAACCAAAATTCACTGTTTGGTGTTTCACCGCTATATTATTTTGCATACTTTTTTGGTTTCTGTGAAGTTTAAAAATGTGCAAAATTGCTGAAGAGGTCTCATTTTCCCTTTTAAAATTAATGTTTAATATTCTGTGGCTTTAAGTTGCCATATCTAGAGTTATGCTTAAGCTAGACATACCAAATAAGTGGCAAATGAAAACAGCACCAATAAACTACAATTTGGTTTCAAACACATGTAAATAGAGACACTTAAAATTTTTTTGTGACGTCCCTACTAATGCACATGTTGAAATGCCATGCTCCACCATAGCTTCTCAGCGAAGCTAATAAGAGGACCATCATTATGCTACATTATGCAACTAAGTATGTAGTCTCCTCCAACAGTGTCCAAGAAGGATGTCAATAAACTGATAGAGCTAAATATAGAGCTACAGGCTGCTGATTAAAATAATCATGAGCAAATTGATCACACATGTATGATACAGCTTTTTCATGTTTTTCATTGTTTCATGGTGTGGATGGATAACAGGGCTTTATCCATAGGCTAATTAGGACAGGACGAGGACACAGCAATGAAGGGCAGGATGATTGAAACTGCTGTCCAACATAGGTTCATGCGACATGGCAAGAGCTGGAATCGAACCCGGGACCCCGCACTTTCAACACTGTTCAAGCCCAGCGTGATACAAACTGAGCTAACCCCCCATAGCCATAGCAGTGCAAAGAATGCAAGGATGATGGGGTTTTACATCCTTTAACTTTGCATTAGGCTTAACAAGTTAACACAAGAGATAGGGACTATATAACAATGTAAGGAGCAGTAATGAAATAGGATGAAACATGTATTATAGAGTAACATACATACAGTTTGACTCAGGCTGGGAACTGAACCCAGGACCCAAAAGATTGTAAACAGCATGACACTGCATTACCAACTGAGCCAGGCCTGAAGACTCTTAAATGTTTCTAACAATAAGTCTAGCCAACAATAAACAGATGATAAGAAGATAAAATGGCCAATGAAAAATTCAATTCACAACAACTTGAACCTAAACCTGTTCACTTTCTAAGAAAAAGATGTCAACAACTTAACTACATTACATTGATAATAATTGAACGAACCGACTCTAAGCCCATAAATATTGCTACACTGATATCATAAACAAAGTTATAAATAAGCACTAAAATCGTGGCGAACACACTTTCTTATCAATGTCCTAAAATAATTAAGTTTTATAGAAGGTGACCAAAAGTCACTTGTTGATCTTATGAGTCAAAACACTCGATGTCACACCTTCAATTTGCCTCTTAAAAAGTACAAGTGTATGTTAAACATGTTAACAGAGGAAGTCAGACCATGGGAGGATCCCCTTTTTGAGAGAGGGAATTCATGGTCACTTAACATGCTTAACAATAGTAATATTTCAATATACAAAAGCTCACTCGCCCCTACCTATCACACCAGAATATTCTAATCCTAGATCAATGAAATGTCATAAATCTATCAAGGATTCTTCATCAATAATATCATTGACAACACACTCAAATACCAATTTTATCTACTCTGGAAAAGTGCTCAATCCAAGAATATCAACAGGATTCTAGTTAGTCAGAGATTATAGAGAAAGGGAAGTTTAAAAGAAAAGCAACAACTCAAGCCATCTCGGTGTACTTAATGACCTGAAATTATTTAAGTATTAACATTTTACCATTATTCTATCTTCAGCACTAAGCTGATATTGTCTTGACTATGACAGAGGCCAGACAATATCATTATTTCCACCCTTCTCTAATGACAATCAAATTAAATCGTTCTTTGGGCCATTCCAATATTATTGAATTTTGACAACAACAAAAAAACAATACGCAAATGCCAAATCATGCCAATGCACAATAAATTACTGCAATACCCACTACTGTCAGTACTCAGTAGGCAGGCAGTATTGAAATTTCATTTCAATGTGCCACTGGAGCAAAATATAAATGGCAATGTCACACAGACACTGAGTTGCACTGCATAACCTGGGGCTGCATCAATTGGAGGCATTTGCAGCCCCAAATAGGTCTAATTGAGGGAGGGTCAGGTTAGGGTTTTGAATGCTTGACCCAAAAAAAGGCAGTCACATTGCATGGGTTCACCAAAATTGGCAAAAACAAAACCAATGGCAATGAGACAGGCAGAGGTGCCAAATCCAATGGTGGAATACAGCCAAGCCATTGAATGAATGCAAGCAAGCATGTTGCCAATTGCTTCTACCAGTACCATTGTAATCGACACAGGCAGACTTCTTGATCTAGTTAAATACATGTGTACATGACCAGATGACACAAATGTCATCATTTATCAAATCTGGCACGATTGAAACTTCAACTCACCTCTCCCGGTTTGGTTGGTGTTGCCCATGTTTGCAGGATCACAGAGTCAGCTTCGGCCCCCAAATTCAAGTGTATTCCATTTCAAGTGTCTCTTTTGCTGATTCAAACGCGATTTAGGCCCCCAGCACTCAATCACAGGCCACGGTTGTCATATTTTCAACATCGACTGACTCAAACTTACAGGAAATGTACTCATTGCGGAACTCAGGCCATCCCAGTCTCATCGATCAATGAACAAAAATTTACAACCACAATTCGCTGGTTTGTACCAATTTTATCATGCCAAATAATTATCTCAAATGATGTTTGAAGCAAAATTTGGTAATAAACAAAGCACAGAGCTAAAATAAGACCAAACGTGAAATAAAAACATTCAGCTATGTTGCAAGCAGCCAAAAGCCCCCTGGAGGAAAATGAGTCTAACTCTTCATTTTCCAATAGAGGGCTAAAAAGACTGAGTAAGATGTAAAACGCAGATGAGCAAAAAGGCCGGAACATATGACGGCGTATAGGGGACATCGTAGTTCTGAATTATAGGTTCGCCCTTCCCATTTCCAAGTTCGCCCTTCCCAATTCCAGGTTCGCACTTATGAAGTTTGGTTCGCTCTTTTGAGATTGGTTCGCACTTATGAAGCATGGTTCGCTCTATTGAAGTTTGGTTCGCCCTTTTGAAAGTGCCGTTCGCCCTATCGTATTGGTTAATCCATTATGTAATCGCGGCATTTCCATATTTAGGCTATTGAAAGGTTGTGTATAGAAAGGTCTTATAAATGTTATGACCAGACAATTAAAAGTAGCTACTTTTGTTACATTGTATTTCGTACAAACAAATCACGCTGCTGATTCATTGAATTGCCGTAATTAAACAATTAAAAACAAAAGTCACTTCATGCAATGAATTAATTCAGAGTTGACAATGACAATGTTGTTATTAGACAAAAATTGCTAGGGCATACCTAGAGCTCCTGCAATATTGCTGGTTATTGGTTAATTGAAAGATAAGAAAAGTTTTCCAAAAAAAGAAAATAAAAGACATTTACCTGTATTTCTGTCTATCTATCTATATATCTCTATCTATGCATCTGCAAAAGAGGCCTTATAATAGGCCTAACTATTGCTTACTTCAAATAAAGAAACAAATTGGAAGGATAGATATTTTCCAAGGAGAAATGCAGACACATTTCTTTTGCTGTTTGTCTCAACTCAATTTAAGGCTGCATTAATCAAGCAAATATGGTACGGCGCCAGTCTGTCTGCTGTTATGCAATGACCATTCAGACATGTCTGAGTTGACTTTTGTTGCTCAAAAGTCAGGAGATAGCTTGTTGTTGGCTGTCCTTTTGACTGTCCCCCCCTTGTCTCTTACCTGATTTTCTTAAAACTTTCTTAAACTCAGTGACCTCTTAATTAAGATTTACCTGTGTCATTAGAAAATGAGGAATTACAACATCTCTGGCTGTGTTGGTCGTGGAAGGCTGGCGTTTTCTTCTAACCATACAATTCTCCTTTAAATGTGGCCTATTTGACTGAGAATATTGATGGATCATTGCAAAATACTGTACCGAAAAACTAAATTTTGAAATGAAGGGTTAAATAAAATAGCCCATTACATACAACATGTACAAGTTGCAATATTTGCTCACAAAGGGTATTAAAGTGCCTGAACAAATAAAAGATCATTGTAAAATCATCTAGGCCTATAGTTGGTAATAAAGCGCCGACACATTTTTAGAAAATCAAAGTTTAGCAGTCCCCTGCTTGCTAAGTTGCTATGCCTACAGATATCTTGACATTCTCACTCCATCAGTGAGAAATCGCACTTGTAAGCACACTTAAAGCGATTGCACGTTATTTTTAATTTATGTCAATCTGTACTTTTTGGTCTTTCACCAAGAAGTGCAACGAAATGACAATGTGTTTGGTGCTCAAGTACTAGGGATGCACCGATCCGATACTCTGGATCGGTATCGGTGCCGATCCAGCACTAAAACGCAGTATCGGATCGGATCGGTAGCACTACTCTCCATTTAACCAATGGTATCGGTATCGGAATGGTATCGGAAATCGGTTGTATCGGCAACAAAATACCAGGATCGATATCGGATCAGAAGTGAAAAAGTGGTATCGGTGCATCCCTACCAAGTACCTCTGCCATATCACAAATTTTCATGCTTCTCTGAGCACAGACAGTGTATCACACCTGATCATTTTCATTATTTGAAACAACACCCTGGAATTATCATGATACCTAACATTGCACTGTAAAAAGTGCATGGAATCCGAGCTTCAGCATGTCTACTAAAATCTCACTATCAGGAGATACCAATTCATTCAACAAAACTACAAAACATGGAAAAGGGCAACTTTTGAAAGACAGGGAGAGGGGGAGATAGAAACATTAGAAAGCTTGAAATGCAGAGGTAGATAGAGAGACAGAATATTGAGAGATAAATTACAGATAGATAGAGTCGATGGATACAGAGAGATGGAGCTCTTGATATATAGAGAGAGAGATACGGAGATAGATAGATTTATCAATAGATAGACAGCTGAAGAGATGGCTGAAGGTCACTCCCTGCTCCTGCCCCCCCCCCCAGGGGAGGATCCAGAAAATTCAAGTGGGGGGGGTCTATCGGGCTGTCGCGTCACGGAACGCATAATTCGCGACATAACGCGACTGAGCGCGGATAAAATTAACATGTAAAAATATATATATAAATTTCGGTCCGGTGGGGGGGGATGCATCCCCCCCTGCGTATGTCCCTGCCCACCACTGGTTCCGGCAAATGGCAGATTTTTACCAATACCATGGCATTTCCATTCACAGTGTTTTTTTTTAAACTCTGGATCTATTGCCCTGGTCACACTCGCACCATGTTAAGATGCCCCCCTCTCCCTAGGCTCCATCCTGACTGAAAAAAAATTAATACAATGTCCTCAAACGTTGTATTTTGCTGATGTGCAGCCGTGATAGTCATTCCAGTCTGGATAAGATAGATTACCTGACATGTTTTAAAGATTATTGGCATACTTCTCTCAATCGAGAGTGCAATTTTTCCGTCATGTTGATAACCTAAAAAAAATGTATTTATTTTAAACTTGCCTGCTGGCTTATATGGGCTGCGTCAATTTCTAAAGTTTTCTTAGGATAGTGACTTTAGCCCTCTTCCCTTTGCCTTGTCATCAACACTGTCTTTTTTACCGGGCCTGTTGATCACTTAGTAAGTTAATTAGTCAAATTTTGCCAAATTTGTCAATTTAAAGGAGGAACCACCTGTTTCACATCTATTGCCTTTGTATGAGAATTGTTCCCCCAGTGACTCCAAAAAGCGCCTGAAGACCTTTAGCTTCAGAAAATTCCAATAAATCATTGAATATTGGAAAACTGTCAGTATTTAGCGAATATCGTGAACATGGTCACCTGTGTGGTTATGCAAAAATTAGCAGCCATCGATGGACATACTGGCCAAGATTCACGGGGGCATTGAAAATGAATGAGTTACTTGTGCTAGTTTGTCTTCAATTTTCAAATAGTTATCTATGACTATTGCTATTAGTAAATTGAATAACTTATGACTAAGTTTTCCAACTTCCAGGGAGTTTAGTCACATGACTAAGTCAATAAGTAAATTTTAACCTCTTCATATTTAAATGGCTAGTTTGGTAAAATTCAACTGCATGCCTTCCAATTAGGGGCCACCATTTAATCTCAAGGGGGGGGGGCTTGGATTTTTTTAATGTATAATTTCTTGCTCAGTTTTGACTCATTCTTTTTTTTATAAGGCGAGTTTTGGTGAAATAAATAAATTCATTTTGGACAGTCTTGAAATAAATAATTTCTGGTGGGGGTGTTTCTTAACAAGGTGTTAATTTTTGAATGAATATAAGTCAGAATATTCGGGGACTTTGCCTGTTTGAGATAAATAATTACTGCCTCCACTGACGTGAAATAGATAATTTCCCACCAAGAAACCTCCAGGCCCCTCCCCTGGATATTTAATGATCACTCCCTTAATCAATAATTGAACAATGAAATGAACTCTCAAGTTTATGTGACTGACTTTTGGGTAGGCCTATACCCAGAAATATTCATGAAGGCACAACATTTTTTATAGGCTGTTTATTTCGATCCTAATAAAAATAGATATTTATTTATATATATGGGAATGACTTGAAAATTCCCCCCCCCCCCCGGAAAATTTCCTAGCTACGCCACTGCGTCAGACTGCTTTGTCGCCGTATTTTCTGTCATAACAATAACAATATTCTAGTTACAGAAACAATATATTAACTAAATATAAACATTCTGAAAAAGCAAATTGTTTTTATTATCCTTTCAACACAAAATTCAATAACACGCACATTGAATTCAACAACGCGAACGTAAACTTCAATAACGCGAACAAAACTTCAAAGACGCGAACATTAACTTTAACAACGCGAACATTAACTCAACAGTGCGAACATCAACTTCAACAATGCGAACATGACTTCAACAACGCGAACATAGAACTCAACAGTGCGAACATAGAATTCAACACTGCGATGTCCCCTATACGCCGTCATAGTAACACGGACTGGATTCACTCTGGGGCTGTCCATTGTTCGAGACTCATCAAGCTTAATAATTAACATACATTTTTAGCGACAAGAGCTTTGCAAGTTGGTACAACAAAAATTTCCACAATATTTCACCAAACTCGCCCTCATTCGAACTGGCTCTCCGGAGTCTCCGCTAAGGCGAGTATGATATTTCACTAAAATGCTTGGCATAATCATTTGAGTTCATTTGTTAAATTTATGGGTAAGAATCTACTAATTGTGTCCAACTGACTTTTTCACGCATTGGTGTCTATAGCTGACTGGGTATTTAATCAATTTTCCTGAAATTCGCACAGCATAAGATAGACAATTTTTGCTATGTTTCGCTGAAAATTTTTTGTATGTACATTGATATGTCTTTATTTTATTGATGGTTTTTCGGCAAAAAGTGGCTGTTTTTGGCGTGTCAAAGCGTTACATTTTTCACTCCCCTAACTTTGAGCCAATAAATCATTGCAACAAAATGGTGTAACCACCAAACAGTAAGTGGAAATCATAATTATATGTATTCTTCTTTGCCTTAAAAATTTTATTTTTAGTCCATAAGCATCTCGTATTGTTGTTTTACCCAATTCAAAAAGTGTCCATTTTGGCATGTTTTGGTCAAACATTTTTCACTAGTTTTCAAGATAAGATAAAAATCCCTTAAAATGCCAATACAAACTAAGTATGAATTGAATGTTGTTGGGAATTAAGTAAATTTGCAATTTATAGTCAAAAATGATTTGCTAGTGTGTCATTTGATGATCAATATCCAAAAAATGTAGAAGATGTACAAAAAAATCAAAGCATCACATACGTATTTCAGAAAAATGAGGCTAAAAATATCTTATTTCTACAAAATAGATAGCCTGGATGATGATGTCCTCTGGAGATATCCCGGAGAACTAAAGTTTTAGCCCTTTTTAGAAAGTTTATAACTGCATCCTAACTGCTGGGGGGCATTTGAATATTTTTCTCCTGTGAAAAAGTAGTGCATCACATACGTGAGATGCATCACATACGTGAGATAATTGGGTGGTTTTGAGCTACTATAAGAAAGTTAGTGAGAAAAGTCAAGGGAAATACTTAAAATCTCACAATTTTGTGTTCCTTCTCCAATTTTCACGTCAGAATAGGTGTAAAATTGGGTCATTTTCATGCACGTGGTCAAAATCATAAATCTGATGTATGTGATGGTTGACACAACTTGATGAGTTTTTATCCTTCTGGGCAAAGTTAAATTCACTGGAGTAAACACCAGGTGGATTGGGTAGTGAAAATATATCTTGTCAATTGCATATTGCACTTGCCATAGGCAATTTGATGCCTTTTAGTGACATTGATAAGTCGTATGTGATGGTTGACCGACGTTTGTCCAACTGTCACATACATCATTGCTGTGCAATCACTTAGCACTGCATACTAATTAAATAGCTAAGTTGAAATTGATTATTTAATTAAACATGTTAAAGATGATTGCTGTCATTTCAAACAATAAAAAGTTCAATAATACCAAAAGGAAACATTATATTTTGATGACTGATTTGTATGTGATGGTTGACAACTGCTGAACGATGTCAAGTAATCACATACATTTTGTGTGTTTATTTATCACTTTTTTGATACTGGGAAAAAACAACGTTAACCGTATTTCACCCTGCACCTGTAATTGTGGCTTTCTAAAATATACTTTAGAAAATCAATAGTACTCTTGGACAGTATCACATATTATTACTGAACTGAATTTGTATGTGACTATTTGACATCAATGCCCAATTCATATTAAATTTTATTGTTTTAAAAAGTAGTGCTTCAATATTAACTAACACTGGTTGTCAGTATCAACAGTTAAATATAGCTTTCCTTTGATACATATGCAAACAAAATTACTTTATTCAAGGGCAGAGAAATCAGCCATTGAAAATGAACATTTTGGGTTTAACAACGCCTCATAGATGAGCCATGAACACAGTTTAAGAAAGGCAAATGGCATGAATGAATTGATCCTTCATATTGGAATGATAGTTAGTCAGTTCAAACCACTTTAATTAAATGTGGCCTCATTATTAAGGAGAAATGCTGAAAATTAACTGAGACAGCATGAGCCTTGGTCAAACCATCATATACGTTAGAAAGTCACATACGTTAAATGGAAGTGAAATGTCAACATCACATACGTTAACAAAAATGTGGAATTGCATGTCTTTGGGGACAGTTAAGTGTCAAAATACTAAGGCAACATTTAGAGAATAACATGAGGTTAATATAAATAAGGCTGTAGCTAAGCTCCAGTAAATAATTTTACTTGCAAAAAAATTATAAATTTGGTTTTAAAATTCCCACTTTTGCTGCCGCGTCAATCGATCCTCACCAAGTATTATTACCATGCGTACTTACTTTTTTCTTACAAAAATGTAGTCTTTAGTTAGTATATTGTGTCTTATAAAGAATTATGGAAATGAGATATTCTATTACAGTGAAATACCCATGTCAAGGTGAATTTCATCACATACGTTAAAAACTTGACTTCACTTGAGAAAAGTCCATTTTACAGGAACAGGAAATGGAATTTCCTCATAAAAGCTTCAAAACAGTAAACTACATTATTTTAGCCTCATGTTAGTTCCAAAATGGTATCTTTAGCATTATTTTAATTTTTTTTGGCTATGCAACATTTTGGACACAGTTAGTATATTCGGACCCAAATGCAGAGATCTGTGAAAATGGGGGGGGGGGGGGGGGGAGGGGGCTCGGGGGAGCTGCATGAGCTCCCTTGATTAAAAAAAAACTGGGGGAGCTGTGCCCTGCTATATCTGGATGAAGATGGTGTTGGCGGAGAGGTGCGGCGCTATAACTGCTATTGACAATGTTTTTGAAGAGCCTTTTTGAAGGCTGCATGGTACTCCCCCTACGTTCAACGATGAAAATAGAATTATCATGTCACCTTGTTTTTTAAATTTTTTTTGGTGACAGGATTTTGATTCCCTTTACAAATTTGAATGGCGTGCTGCAGCTGCATCAGTGCATCAGCCAAGAGCTCCCTTTTTTCTTTTTTTTTCCATCTCTGATTTCAAGCATATATGGTACACGGGACATCCGAAAAAAAGTCTTTACAAATTAAATAGGTATTTAGTAGATGCTACAGTTAAGAAATCCACACAATAATGCTCAATTACTTATTTCATGACAGCCAAGAAACTCAAAAACTTAAAGAAAGAATTTTCTTTAAATAATATTAAACCAAAACTGGACTTTTTAATGCAGGTGCGCATGCGCAACTGCATTATACCAGTCACTTATGACCATATAATGGGTTTTGTGGATTGGAACATGCACCCCCCGCCAATAAAGATGATTAATAAGAAACGATCGTCTTCTCAAAACGCAACTTTAATCCGGAAGGTAGTAGAATACAATCAGTGCGCGAAATATGCGCTACAACAAAACCGTTGCGAAGCGTTGCAACGCTGAGACATGGCGTTACCACTTTTCCTCTTTCTACTATATTATTACACAAAACACAAGTAAACTGGTATAAACGGATATATGTGGTTAACATGAAACACTACTCAAGAGTAATACGAAACAGTACGCAAGACGGTACACATACACTAAGTAACACAAATAAAACATAGAACAGGGTAATTGTAACTTAGCTACTACATACTAAGTTCTAAAGGTTGATATAGGTACAAAGAATGAGTATAAATGTACATAGTACCAGAAAGCAGTAAATTCAGAAGCGTCAAGTATTTAAGTCTTGTAGAGAGAATAAACACTAGTGAGAAGACTGGAGGTTTGACAAGACTGAAACTGACAGTTTACAATCTACTTGACACATTGGAAATGGGAAAGAACTACATTGACAATAATAATTTTGACAAAGACATTGATAAGTTTGAAAGTGACATTGATAATGTGAGATTGATATTGATAAATGTGAATTTGAAATTGATAATTGTGATATTGACATTGATAATTGTGACGTTGATAATTGTGACATTGATAATTGTGACATTGATAATTGTGAAATTGATAATTGTGAAATTGATAATTGTGAAATTGATAATTGTGAATTTGATACTGACACGTGTAAAATTGATATTGAAATAGACAAGTCTACTTTCAAAAATGGCAAAATTGAAATTGACAAGTTTAAATTCAAAAATGGCAAAATTGAAATTGACAAGTTTTAAAATCAGACTTGATTATATTAATTGAAATTGACAAGTTTAAATTCAAATTTGATTGCACTGAAATACACAAGGTTACAAGATATGCTCCGAAGTCTGTGATATAGTCCTTCAAGTAAGCAGGTTGACGACGATTGCGGGTGGAGGGTGCAGAGTCTATGTCACTGGCTGGGGTGGGCGGGGCTGGATCGACCGTAGGTGGATTGTCTTGGGGGTCAACGACACTGGTAGCGTTAAGAGGGGGCACAGTAGTGGGATCACGAATTTCAATTGGTATGGGGGGTCGACTATGGCACCTGGACTGTCCGGGGCAGCGAGTGTTGAAAGGGGCAGGGGGGGTGAGGGTTGGCAGCCAGCGTCGTCGGCTGCATCGCCAGGGTCATCCATAGTATCATCTTCGCGACGAGGCACAGGGTTGAAGGTGTGCGTAGGGACTTTATAGATTTGGGAACCCTTCACTCTGTATGAACTATTGCGCAATTGAGGGCCTGTGAATTTGCGGATATTGCACCAGGACCCTTCCACAGAAGTAACTATATATCTGTCGCGTTGGAGCATTTTACCCTTATCGTCGTAAAGGTACACAATATCACCAACAGAGACTGGGGCACTTGGCGCTCTCGAGTGGTTATGGGCCTTGGAAATCTCACTGGGATTGTGGTTGGAGATACGTTTGTCATGCTGGCTGGCTATTACGTCCCTGTCTTTGATGGGGATCTGACTGTTAGTGAACTGATCCCGCTGCAGCCAAATCTCAAGAGCCGACAATCCGTTACTGCGGACTCTTGAGTTAAGTTGAGCTGTTACTATGGCGAGGGCTGTGGCATTGATGCGATCGTGGTGAGATACGACATGAATGATTTCGCCTTCAAGCTCCTGTATGGCTCTCTCTGCTACTGGGTTCTTGTTGGTGTTCTTAGGGTTGCCTAATTCTAGTGTAATGCGATGTTTGAACAGGAGCTCATCGTTACAAAGTGACTTGAAGGCGGGGGCACAATTGGTGCGTATGACAGCTGGGGGACCGTCAATCGTGATGGATTCAACACATAACTGGATCAGAGCATCTCTAAGTGTATTGCTCTTCTCATCGCTCACTAACGTGGTCATAGTGTAGGACGTAACGGTTTCTCGAACCACCAGGATGCACTGCTCGTTGCGGCGCAGTACATCTGCTGCGTATGTGATACCAACGACCTCCGGGGGCGGGGAGCTCGATTGCTCGATGGCGAAGTGGGGGGCTGATGGAGTGCAGCACACTGGTGACAGCCGGAGGTAACTTCGTCAATCGCAGCAGGTAGATCCAGTGCATGACAGTTACGCTGTACTACTTTCAACAATTGATGGCGGGAGGGGTGGTTCAACTTCAGATGCAAGGATGTAAGTAAGCCATGTAATACGGCACGGGGCACAATGATTGCTTCGCGTGGGATGTTGAGGGGTTCGTTTCGCTGCACAACTAATAAGCCGTCACGGGCAACAGATGCCATCTGAAGGTATCGCTTGACATCTTTAGCATCCGTCACTTTTCGTGAAGGTCTTGTGCCCTGCTTCAGGTGAGCACACGTTCGACGCAGGTCTTTGCACTCAGCTTGAAGGGAAAGCCATGTTGACCGAGTTGTGTACGGGACCTTGTCGGTGCCATTGAGGACAGCACTGGGGCTGACGCGGTACACAGTGGTATCGAGCTGTTGATGAACGAAAGTGCATATTTGGCACTGGGGTATAGAGCACACAGGGGCATTCCGACTTGCAAAGTCAGAGGGGATGTTGGAGGAGCCGGCCAAGTGTTGCACAGTGACATGGTATCGAGCGACTGTACTGAGAAAGGTCGTTAGTCGTGGACTGGCCGAGAATTCACCACGTCTTAGACGCTCGTAAGCTTGTGAGCAGGGCTTACTGTCTGTCAGAACACGGGTGGTAAGGTGCGACTGGGTGATGTAGGGGCTGAAATGTTTGACTGCAGAAGCAATAGCTAGGGCTTCTATCTCACATGGCAACCAGGACTTCTGATTGGACCGAATCTTGGCACTGAAGAAGCCCGCCACATGGACTTTAGAACTACGCACAGTATACAACGTTGCGCCGAGGCCTGGGTCACGAACGGCACCGACAGTTACGATCCATAACTGGTCTTCTGCGCAGGGGAGAGTTACAGTCTTGTGGGACAGGAGGGCATGTTGTTCAGTCTTGAAATATTTCAAATTGTCATCACACCATTCAATTCTGTCAGAGGACTGTTGGCCTGCCACTATTGAGTCAAGGGGGGAAAGGGCACTTGCACTGTTGGGGATAACACGGGATAAGGCCTTGAATGCACCGATGAAGGAACGTAGACCCTTGACAGTTCCGGGGGGGTCACAGGTGGCAAGAGTGGCTACTCTGTGCGGACTGGCTTTAAGAGAACCTTCTTGCCATAGCCAGCCAAGAATAGTAGTTGACTTGGGGCACACGATGGTCTTGTGGGGGACAGTCGGAGTCCAGCACGTTGCAGGCATACGAGAGTACGGTGCCAGCGCTCCAGGAGTTCCTCAGGTGTGTCTGCACCACAGTACAAATCATCAGCCAGTTTGGCAATGATGCCATCTTTCAACAAGTCACCTAGCACTCTACACATGAGCTCTTCAAGGGCAGTTTCGGAGCCGGGCATGCCCATGGCACATCTGGCGTAAGTGCGAATGCCACGGAAGGGCGTGACAATACCACAATACTTCAATGACTCCTTGGCAAGGGGGATTTGATAGAAAGCACTTGTGAGGTCGGTGGCAATTATGTACTTCCACTGCGCAATTCGTCGCAGGGTGGAGTCGACATCTGGCATCATGGAGGGTTGGGGTTTGCTGTACTGCCCAACGTCTGCAAATGCGGTCACCAATCGGGAGCCACCGTTTGGAAGGAGGGATTCACATACTTGTGGTGCCGTGACTGTCCACTAGGTGTCGTCCTAGTGGACAGCTTCCGCCAACAGGAATGAAGGGCAGAGTTGATATGGACAGTGAACAGGACAGACCTATGTCTAAGTGGTGAGCACTTGGCACCATATTGGCGCAGTTGCTAACGAACCTGTATGGGTTATTTAATGGATATAACAGCCAGGAAGGCTTGGGATGGATTCCACTGAAAAATTGGATTTTGTACACCAATTTTCGGGTGTTTGAGGACGATTTATGAGGCCGACATTACCGTGAGTAGGACGCCATATTGATGTGCTGAGCAGTCAGATGATTTCTGTGTTGAAAAAAGCCTGGATATTTCAGTTATTTCCAACCATCGGACAATTATGACTACACTTGTTCTTGTTCTTGTAGTTCGTTGAGCTGCTTTTTCATCAGCAAATGGTTTCTGGTAGTTTGCTCTGGTTTTTAAAGCGACAATTGTTGTAGAGAATTTCATCTAGTTCATCAAGAAGACTCTGGCGATGGACTGAGTGTAACGGGCACCTGTAAAAGTAATGTTCAATATCAGCCCTTTCAGTTTCACATTCACAATTAGGACTTTCATACACCAATGGAAAAACCTTATGCATGTGTTCGTTTAATAGCGTGGTGCCTAATTGGAGTCTTAACAGTTTTGTCTCTGTGCCCCGTTCACATAAGCTTTTAAAACCTCCTACATCAACCTTGGGAAAGAGGCTGTAGGTATGTCTCGAGTCTCTAGCAGACTACACAATCTTGATGAGACGATGGCTGCGGAAGTTTGGAGGTTGTATGGAACATTTGTCATTCTGGGAGTTTTGCTCAAATTGGAGTTGAAATTGCCGAGATTTTGTGCTATCAAATGCTTGCTGTGAGCCTGTGTGTCTCCCTGTATGTATAAATTACTTTTAAATAATATTTATGGAATCTTCAGACTGTTGAGGAGCTGAGGAGCTACGTGTTTCACTCATATTTATATGAACTTATTAGTGATGCACGGATAGTGAAAATAGCCGGATACCGGATAATCCGGCAACACCAACTGCCGGATACCGGATAGCAACCGGATAGTTGGAACCGGATAGTAAACATGCGAAAAAGGAAGTTTTTCGGCATTTGTGATTGATTATGAATATTTTTTATGAGAGCTGAGACATATTAGTCCGGCAGGAGGACTGTTCCACTGATGGAATGCTTTTCGTTTTGTTCTGCAACTGAATTCTGATTTTTGAAGATGGTGAAATAATGTTGTTGACTCTGTCATGTTAACGATCCTTTGGTTATTATCAAAATTTTAGCCTTTCATTAAGTTTTGAACATGTCAGATATCCGGTTCTGATATCCGGTTCTCATACCCTCATTTTGCCGGATACCGGATATCCTGCAAATTCCACTATCCGGCCGGATACCGGATACTGTGCCGGATATCCGTGCACCTAGAACTTATTATTTTTTTCTGTGTGTGAATTTTACTGAGTCAGCAGTTAAGAAACATCGAAGCTGCATATCATTCATTTATGAAAGTCTACATTTTGCTCTGAATGCTCAATATCATCTGCAAGAGCAAGACTATTCATTTTAAGTTTGACACTTGCTGACTTTATGCACTTGTTTGACTTTTATAGCACCTGTAAAACACAGCTGATTCACACCGAAGCTGTGAAAAGGATTACTGTGAAAGTCTAAAATGGCAGCTCTCTATTTTGAAACATTGGAGTTTCCTGGTTACAGTGTTGGTACAAGGAGTGATGACTTTTTATCGTCAAGTAATCTGAATTTTTGAGCTGAAAAGGGCCGGATTATTTTCCGACCCTTCTGTTACAATCATCTTTGCGGGAATATATGTCAATTACCTGGTTGCACCATTCTTCAACAGTTGTTTGAAAGTGTCATTTTCTCAAGATGGAAGCAAATACAGCATCAACACAGCTTCCAAAGAAGAACTCATGCTGATTGAAGGTGTGAATGAGATTGCAGCTATGTCAATCATTCAATATCAGTCGGGAAGAGGTTGGGAAGATTACTTCCTGGAAAACATTTGTAACTCTTGCACCCAAAACATCACTTGACAATATTTGGACCTTCATGAGTCAAGGGAATGGACATCAGACCTCAAGGATGATTTTCCATACTTTGTGACAAAGCGTCTACAGTCAATATCAGCAGCTACTTCACATCTCTGCAATGAGACAAAGAAGGAGGGACCAGTCAATTCTCCAGTAACTCCACCTTCAAATCTCTTTCCACCTCTTCACGAGGATGGGACTGATCCCATCCTTACTTCATCCTTCGTGGATCAACAGGAGGTAAAACCAGCTCCAGTGCCTGGTAGATCCAATTCTTCCAACATTGACAGCCATTACCTGAACTTTGGTTCTAAGTTCAGCAATCTGGTTCATCGAAAGTTAGTCCAAAATCAAGGAAGAAGAGTCTCTCCACTGCATCCTAACATCCAACCTCACCAGAAGTCATCACTAAAGGTTGAGGAAACACCATCTGAATACTTAAAGAGTATCTTAAGGCAGTCTTCCAAGAAGATCCGGAGCAAAGAAAAAGGAGTTAAGAGCAGCCTGGTCTACCTAGCCACATCCCTTCAAGGCCTTTTGCGAAACTGATAAACCTGGGGAGGGGGATCTATCTCTTGCCTCAGGGAATGTGTCCACTGATGGAAATCTTTCTCCAGCTGCAGCTAAAATGTCTGCAGATTGGGCTTTATCTACAAAAGTACAACTTGATCATGGAACTTTAATTATCCAGTTACCAGAGACTATCATCAAAGCTGTGAAGAAGATCGCACTGTACAAGTCAACTGGATGTGAATCCAATGAGATTTCCGAAGATTCTTCACATTCTGGTACTCCGTCTTATGAAGATTCTAGTTGTGCATTACCATCAGAAGTTTCCAAGACAAGGCCATGGAAACCCAGGACTTGCTTTGAGTGCAGGGGTGCAGGCCTTCAAATTGGACAGTCGAAGTGGAAGCCAAAAGGATAAAGTTGGGAGGAGTGTGGTGCCGTGACTGTCCACTAGGTGTCGTCCTAGTGGACAGCTTCCCGCCAACAGGAATGAAGGGCAGAGTTGATATGGACAGTGAACAGGACAGACCTATGTCTAAGTGGTGAGCACTTGGCACCATATACTCAACAGTGATATTAACAGACTCTGGTTTAATGAGCACACCCATGCGTTCTAGTTCATCACATTTGGTTTGGAGTTCAACAAGTCTGTCATGGTTATACTGAGGGAGTCTTCCTCTGCGTTGTGGGGGTTGCACTGGGCCCATGTTGACGACTGCTTGGAATGGGCCATAGGCCCCGTTGTATTTGCCTAAGTTGGCGTCAAATACATCAGAATAGTCATTCATCAATTTGGTAAAGGACTTTTGGATGGGTTCCGCGAGAAGACAGTCAGGGTCGACTGAGACCAGGGCGTGTCTTCCGAGACAGAAGGGGCCGGCTGGGATAGCATGTCTGGGAGGGGCTGCTCTTGTTGAGGGCAATACACAGGACGAATTTGGCAGAAGTGCTCGTGTTTGCGCAAGGCCACGGCGTGGGGGGTGTCGTTGGGGATGCGGATTGACCCAGAGATGCTGGAGACCATCGATGGTGCTGGCCATGAATTGGCCGTAGGGCTGGTAGTCGAGCAAGGGGCATCGAACCGTGGTTCCAAGGCAAATGTATTGTCCTGCTGGGAATAATCCTTGGGCACAGATACTTCCACATAATCACCGGGCCACAGGGTAGCTTGTGTGGGAGGGCGTAGAACACAAGCTCTCCTAGCAACGGGACTGTTGCTAGCTTTGGAACCGTAGCTATAGACAGAGGTACCCACATGAATTTCTCGTGCTGCAGTTCTTGCATAGACGTCATTTGTTTCCATGAAAGGTGTACCGGCCAGAATGGGAACATCGAGGCTCTCCACAACTAGAGCTTGTAACTGCAACCGGAGACTGTCTCTAGTGACAACAAAGTTTGTTTCCCCTACGACTTGCAACTGAGAGATGCCATCAGCTTGACCGGCAGATTGGGAACTAGCCGAGATAGGGACACGAAGCCATTCAGCTGTAGCGCGACTGATTAGATTGGCCGTGGCACCAGTATCAATTGTTATTCTAGGAGTCTTAGAGCCGTAAAATACATCAATATAGGGAGACTGGCGCACTTGCACTCTCCTAACGGCTGGCTCAAGAGCCAAACAGGGCTCCTGGGGCTCAATACACGCAGCATCATGGGGCTCAACATCGGAGTCGTCATCATTGTCCATAACTTGAGCGATGAGGCGTGCCCGGGTCATGAACCGTTTGTCGCTTTCCGGGAGATATCCACACTCACTTAGAAAGTGGGAGTCGGGCCGTTTATTGGCTTTGCACAGGGGGCAGGACTTTGCGGGTCTGGGTGGCTTCTTGGGCCTGAAGGGTTGCCTGAAGGACTGCGATTTAGGAGCAGGCACGGAACGTAGGACTTTTGCCTCTTGGGTTACATGGAGATCGTCAATGAGCGAGTCTAGGGCCTGCGAAAGTTCGGGTTTAATACTTGCAAGGGTTCGGGAGCGGAGTTCTGTTCCATACCTTTGCTTGATGAGCTTCGGGAGGTCCTTATCAATGAGGTGGAGCCACAGATACACGATGGTGTTCTCTACCGTTGGTGTCATCTCCTCATCCTTCGTAATATTGTCATCAAAATGGGTCACACCTCCATCCTTCATCAGGAGATTGTCCTCGAAGAAGGCTGACAGTCTCTGGTACAAGTCCTCGTAACGCTCATCAGCGGCCAACCAGATGTCGCCGAGATCCAGGAAGTGTGCGCCTGTGCTTTGAAAACCGTAGTGAGCCCGAATGGTCTGCCAAATAGAATCCAAGGATGTTGATTTCTTTGTGATGGCATTTCTAGCGGTGACAGGGCAATAATTGGCTATTTGACCCAATAGCAAGTCTAATACCTGGTTCTTTTGCACAGCAGTCCTTCTGTCATTTGCAGGGATTGGTTCAGCATCATCTTTGAAGCCTCTAGTGGCATCAGCTGAAGCCTTTTTCCACTTCGTGTCAGGGGTCAGGTAGGGGGCAAAGTTCCTGTCCAGGGCTAGAGTATACAGTAGATTTTGTCGCCATGACTCAAACGTGTTAATTGTTTCAGTTTTGGTCAGGGACCACTGTTTTGGGGCCCTGCTCGTCGCCATGTTGACAAGCCACGTGCCTCGTGGGCTTCACTGCATGGTGAAAAAGAATGTCTTTTACTGAAGCGATTTACTGACGCTTGGAGGGACGACGTCCACGGGGGACGACACACAAATGAAGAATGCCTCGTTTCCGTCGTTTTTCGACACTTTGAAGGAGTGGGTCTTCGTTATTACGCTGCCACCACACCAATAAAGATTAATAAGAAACGATCGTCTTCTCCAAACGCAACTTTAATCCGGGAGGAAGTAGAATACAATCAGTGCGCGAAATATGCGCTACAACAAAACCGTTGCGAAGCGTTGCAACGCTGAGACATGGCGTTACCACTTTTCCTCTTTCTACTATATTATTACACAAAACACAAGTAAACTGGTATAAACGGATATTTGTGGTTAACATGAAACACTACTCAAGAGTAATACGAAACAGTACGCAAGACGGTACACATACACTAAGTAACACAAATAAAACATAGAACAGGGTAATTGTAACTTAGCTACTACATACTAAGTTCTAAAGGTTGATATAGGTACAAAGAATGAGTATAAATGTACATAGTACCAGAAAGCAGTAAATTCAGAAGCGTCAAGTATTTAAGTCTTGTAGAGAGAATAAACACTAGTGAGAAGACTGGAGGTTTGACAAGACTGAAACTGACAGTTTACAATCTACTTGACACATTGGAAATGGGAAAGAACTACATTGACAATAATAATTTTGACAAAGACATTGATAAGTTTGAAAGTGACATTGATAATGTGAGATTGATATTGATAAATGTGAATTTGAAATTGATAATTGTGATATTGACATTGATAATTGTGACGTTGATAATTGTGACATTGATAATTGTGACATTGATAATTGTGAAATTGATAATTGTGAAATTGATAATTGTGAATTTGATACTGACACGTGTAAAATTGATATTGAAATAGACAAGTCTACTTTCAAAAATGGCAAAATTGAAATTGACAAGTTTAAATTCAAAAATGGCAAAATTGAAATTGACAAGTTTTAAAATCAGACTTGATTATATTAATTGAAATTGACAAGTTTAAATTCAAATTTGATTGCACTGAAATACACAAGGTTACAAGATATGCTCAGAAGTCTGTGATATAGTCTTTCAAGTAAGCAGGTTGACGACGATTGCGGGTGGAGGGTGCAGAGTCTATGTCACTGGCTGGGGTGGGCGGGGCTGGATCGACCGTAGGTGGATTGTCTTGGGGGTCAACGACACTGGTAGCGTTAAGAGGGGGCACAGTAGTGGGATCACGAATTTCAATTGGTATGGGGGGTCGACTATGGCACTGGACTGTCGGGGCAGCGAGTGTTGAAAGGGGCAGGGGGGGTGAGGGTTGGCAGCCAGCGTCGTCGTCTGCATCGCCAGGGTCATCCATAGTATCATCTTCGCGACGAGGCACAGGGTTGAAGGTGTGCGTAGGGACTTTATAGATTTGGGAACCCTTCACTCTGTATGAACTATTGCGCAATTGAGGGCCTGTGAATTTGCGGATATTGCACCAGGACCCTTCCACAGAAGTAACTATATATCTGTCGCGTTGGAGCATTTTACCCTTATCGTCGTAAAGGTACACAATATCACCAACAGAGACTGGGGCACTTGGCGCTCTCGAGTGGTTATGGGCCTTGGAAATCTCACTGGGATTGTGGTTGGAGATACGTTTGTCATGCTGGCTGGCAATTACGTCCCTGTCTTTGATGGGGATCTGACTGTTAGTGAACTGATCCCGCTGCAGCCAAATCTCAAGAGCCGACAATCCGTTACTGCGGACTCTTGAGTTAAGTTGAGCTGTTACTATGGCGAGGGCTGTGGCATTGATGCGATCGTGGTGAGATACGACACGAATGATTTCGCCTTCAAGCTCCTGTATGGCTCTCTCTGCTACTGGGTTCTTGTTGGTGTTCTTAGGGTTGCCTAATTCTAGTGTAATGCGATGTTTGAACAGGAGCTCATCGTTACAAAGTGACTTGAAGGCGGGGGCACAATTGGTGCGTATGACAGCTGGGGGACCGTCAATCGGGATGGATTCAACACATAACTGGATCAGAGCATCTCTAAGTGTATTGCTCTTCTCATCGCTCACTAACGTGGTCATAGTGTAGGACGTAACGGTTTCTCGAACCACCAGGATGCACTGCTTGTTGCGGCGCAGTACATCTGCTGCGTATGTGATACCAACGACCTCCGGGGGCGGGGAGCTCGATTGCTCGATGGCGAAGTGGGGGGCCTGATGGAGTGCAGCACACTGGTGACAGCCGGAGGTAACTTCGTCAATCGCAGCAGGTAGATCCAGTGCATGACAGTTACGCTGTACTACTTTCAACAATTGATGGCGGGAGGGGTGGTTCAACTTCAGATGCAAGGATGTAAGTAAGCCATGTAATACGGCACGGGGCACAATGATTGCTTCGCGTGGGATGTTGAGGGGTTCGTTTCGCTGCACAACTAATAAGCCGTCACGGGCAACAGATGCCATCTGAAGGTATCGCTTGACATCTTTAGCATCCGTCACTTTTCGTGAAGGTCTTGTGCCCTGCTTCAGGTGAGCACACGTTCGACGACGGTCTTTGCACTCAGCTTGAAGGGAAAGTCATGTTGACCGAGTTGTGTACGGGACCTTGTCGGTGCCATTGAGGACAGCACTGGGGCTGACGCGGTACACAGTGGTATCGAGCTGTTGATGAACGAAAGTGCATATTTGGCACTGGGGTATAGAGCACACAGGGGCATTCCGACTTGCAAAGTCAGAGGGGATGTTGGAGGAGCCGGCCAAGTGTTGCACAGTGACATGGTATCGAGCGACTGTGCTGAGAAAGGTCGTTAGTCGTGGACTGGCCGAGAATTCACCACGTCTTAGACGCTCGTAAGCTTGTGAGCAGGGCTTACTGTCTGTCAGAACACGGGTGGTAAGGTGCGACTGGGTGATGTAGGGGCTGAAATGTTTGACTGCAGAAGCAATAGCTAGGGCTTCTATCTCACATGGCAACCAGGACTTCTGATTGGACCGAATCTTGGCACTGAAGAAGCCCGCCACATGGACTTTAGAACTACGCACAGTATACAACGTTGCGCCGAGGCCTGGGTCACGAACGGCACCGTCAGTTACGATCCATAACTGGTCTTCTGCGCAGGGGAGAGTTACAGTCTTGTGGGACAGGAGGGCATGTTGTTCAGTCTTGAAATATTTCAAATTGTCATCACACCATTCAATTCTGTCAGAGGACTGTTGGCCTGCCACTATTGAGTCAAGGGGGGAAAGGGCACTTGCACTGTTGGGGATAACACGGGATAAGGCCTTGAATGCACCGATGAAGGAACGTAGACCCTTGACAGTTCCGGGGGGGTCACAGGTGGCAAGAGTGGCTACTCTGTGCGGACTGGCTTTAAGAGAACCTTCTTGCCATAGCCAGCCAAGAATAGTAGTTGACTTGGGGCACACGATGGTCTTGTGGGGGGACAGTCGGAGTCCAGCACGTTGCAGGCATACGAGAGTACGGTGCCAGCGCTCCAGGTGTGTCTGCACCACAGTACAAATCATCAGCCAGTTTGGCAATGATGCCATCTTTCAACAAGTCACCTAGCACTCTACACATGAGCTCTTCAAGGGCAGTTTCGGAGCCGGGCATGCCCATGGCACATCTGGCGTAAGTGCGAATGCCACGGAAGGGCGTGACAATACCACAATACTTCAATGACTCCTTGGCAAGGGGGATTTGATAGAAAGCACTTGTGAGGTCGGTGGCAATTATGTACTTCCACTGCGCAATTCGTGGCAGGGTGGAGTCGACATCTGGCATCATGGAGGGTTGGGGTTTGCTGTACTGCCCAACGTCTGCAAATGCGGTCACCAATCGGGAGCCACCGTTTGGAAGGAGGGATTCACATACTTGTGGTGCCGTGACTGTCCACTAGGTGTCGTCCTAGTGGACAGCTTCCCGCCAACAGGAATGAAGGGCAGAGTTGATATGGACAGTGAACAGGACAGACCTATGTCTAAGTGGTGAGCACTTGGCACCATATTGGCGCAGTTGCTAACGAACCTGTATGGGTTATTTAATGGATATAACAGCCAGGAAGGCTTGGGATGGATTCCACTGAAAAATTGGATTTTGTACACCAATTTTCGGGTGTTTGAGGACGATTTATGAGGCCGACATTACCGTGAGTAGGACGCCATATTGATGTGCTGAGCAGTCAGATGATTTCTGTGTTGAAAAAAGCCTGGATATTTCAGTTATTTTCAACCATCGGACAATTATGACTACACTTGTTCTTGTTCTTGTAGTTCGTTGAGCTGCTTTTTCATCAGCAAATGGTCTCTGGTAGTTTGCTCTGGTAAATCTGCTCACGGTAACTTGGCACTTGGTGGCTGGCTAGAGTTTGGTCCCAGTGGCTCGGATGTACCTGACCAATGCGAGTCGAAGCTGGGGAATTAAGTCTGCGCTTATCGTACTTGGCCTTCCTATCAGCATAGACAGGTCCAGGTTCCAGTTTTTAAAGCGACAATTGTTGTAGAGAATTTCATCTAGTTCATCAAGAAGACTCTGGCGATGGACTGAGTGTAACGGGCACCTGTAAAAGTAATGTTCAATATCAGCCCTTTCAGTTTCACATTCACAATTAGGACTTTCATACACCAATGGAAAAACCTTATGCATGTGTTCGTTTAATAGCGTGGTGCCTAATTGGAGTCTTAACAGTTTTGTCTCTGTGCCCCGTTCACATAAGCTTTTAAAACCTCCTACATCAACCTTGGGAAAGAGGCTGTAGGTATGTCTCGAGTCTCTAGCAGACTACACAATCTTGATGAGACGATGGCTGCGGAAGTTTGGAGGTTGTATGGAACATTTGTCATTCTGGGAGTTTTGCTCAAATTGGAGTTGAAATTGCCGAGATTTTGTGCTATCAAATGCTTGCTGTGAGCCTGTGTGTCTCCCTGTATGTATAATTTACGTTTCAACAATATTCATGGAATCTTCAGACTGTTGAGGAGCTGAGGAGCTACGTGTTTCACTCATATTTATATGAACTTATTATTTTTTTCTGTGTGTGAATTTTACTGAGTCAGCAGTTAAGAAACATCGAAGCTGCATATGTCATTCATTTATGAAAGTCTACATTTTGCTCTGAATGCTCAATATCATCTGCAAGAGCAAGACTATTCATTTTAAGTTTGACACTTGCTGACTTTATGCACTTGTTTGACTTTTATAGCACCTGTAAAACACAGCTGATTCACACCGAAGCTGTGAAAAGGATTACTGTGAAAGTCTAAAATAGCAGCTCTCTATTTTGAAACATTGGAGTTTCCTGGTTACAGTGTTGGTACAAGGAGTGATGACTTTTTATCGTCAAGTAATCTGAATTTTTGAGCTGAAAAGGGCCGGATTATTTTCCGACCCTTCTGTTACAATCATCTTTGCGGGAATATATGTCAATTACCTGGTTGCACCATTCTTCAACAGTTGTTTGAAAGTGTCATTTTCTCAAGATGGAAGCCAAATACAGCATCAACACAGCTTCCAAAGAAGAACTCATGCTGATTGAAGGTGTGAATGAGATTGCAGCTATGTCAATCATTCAATATCGGGAAGAGGTTGGGAAGATTACTTCCTGGAAGACATTTGTAACTCTTGCACCCAAAACATCCCTTAATAATATTTTGGACCTTCATGAGTCAAGGGAATGGACATCAGACCTCAAGGATGATTTTCCATACTTTGTGACAAAGCGTCTACAGTCAATATCAGCAGCTACTTCACATCTCTGCAATGAGACAAAGAAGGAGGGACCAGTCAATTCTCCAGTAACTCCACCTTCAAATCTCTTTCCACCTCTTCACGAGGATGGGACTGATCCCATCCTTACTTCATCCTTCGTGGATCAACAGGAGGTAAAACCAGCTCCAGTGCCTGGTAGATCCAATTCTTCCAACATTGACAGCCATTACCTGAACTTTGGTTCTAAGTTCAGCAATCTGGTTCATCGAAAGTTAGTCCAAAATCAAGGAAGAAGAGTCTCTCCACTGCATCCTAACATCCAACCTCACCAGAAGTCATCACTAAAGGTTGAGGAAACACCATCTGAATACTTAAAGACAATCTTAAGGCAGTCTTCCAAGAAGATCCGGAGCAAAGAAAAAGGAGTTAAGAGCAGCCCTGGTCTACCTAGCCACATCCCTTCAAGGCCTTTTGCGAAACCTGATAAACCTGGGGAGGGGGATCTATCTCTTGCCTCAGGGAATGTGTCCACTGATGGAAATCTTTCTCCAGCTGCAGCTAAAATGTCTGCAGATTGGGCTTTATCTACAAAAGTACAACTTGATCATGGAACTTTAATTATCCAGTTACCAGAGACTATCATCAAAGCTGTGAAGAAGATCGCACTGTACAAGTCAACTGGATGTGAATCCAATGAGATTTCCGAAGATTCTTCACATTCTGGTACTCCGTCTTATGAAGATTCTAGTTGTGCATTACCATCAGAAGTTTCCAAGACAAGGCCATGGAAACCCAGGACTTGCTTTGGGTGCAGGGGTGCAGGCCATCTTGCACCTCATTGTCCTACTAGACGTCAGCGCTCCATTGAATGCTTAGAATGTGGGGGTGCAGGTCATCCTGCACCTCAATGTCCATCCAGACGCCTACACTCCATCATATGCCACCAGTGTGGAGGGCGTGGCCATATCGCCAGGAACTGTGTATTTTCCAATGACCCTGCTTCTCGTTCCATTCCAAGGCACAGACTTTCCATCAGATGCTACAATTGCAGGGATTACGGCCACATTGCCAGATACTGTGCTTCCAGCTCATCAACTTTCCGGGCTTTCAACTCCAGCTGGTATCATCATGGCAGCACAAATTATAATTCCTCATGGAGAGGACAGCCAAATCAGTGGTGCAAGACTGGCAGTGATTCCCCTGACTGGCGTGCCACAATGAGTGGTGGAATTTAAGGGAGACCAATAACCATCTCTCTTATTCTTAGGACCTGGTTATCTGGGCCCTAAATTAATTTTTCTTTTTTTTTCTATATCGCTGTTCCTTAAAATTTTCATGTTGTATTGAGGGGCGGAATATTCAGTTGGATTAACTGTTAATTTTTATATGAATGACTCTTGGTTAGATGAACAGGCATCTAGTTGAAGTGACTGGCTTCAACCCTATTTATATATATATCATGGAGTCATTGGATGTGATCTCTGGTCTACGTTACGTATTTTTGGGAGCGGAAGTTGGTTCCGTCCCTAATGGAGGATTTTTAAAAGGGGGAGGAGATGGAAGATAGGGGGAAGGACTAGTGCAGTGCGCCTTTCCTCTTCGTTAGATTCCTTCCCTTTCGTCATCAGTGAGGCAAGTCATCAGTGAGGGAATGTTAACATCTGCAGCCACCGAAGGGCAGAAGGAAGTGCCTCAAGTCTTCAAATTGGACGGTCGAAGTGGAAGCCAAAAAGGATAAAGTTGGGAGGAGTGTGGTGCCGTGACTGTCCACTAGGTGTCGTCCTAGTGGACAGCTTCCCGCCAACAGGAATGAAGGGCAGAGTTGATATGGACAGTGAACAGGACAGACCTATGTCTAAGTGGTGAGCACTTGGCACCATATACTCAACAGTGATATTAACAGACTCTGGTTTAATGAGCACACCCATGCGTTCTAGTTCATCACATTTGGTTTGGAGTTCAACAAGTCTGTCATGGTTATACTGAGGGAGTCTTCCTCTGCGTTGTGGGGGTTGCACTGGGCCCATGTTGACGACTGCTTGGAATGGGCCATAGGCCCCGTTGTATTTGCCTAAGTTGGCGTCAAATACATCAGAATAGTCATTCATCAATTTGGTAAAGGACTTTCGGATGGGTTCCGCGAGAAGACAGTCAGGGTCGACTGAGACCAGGGCGTGTCTTCCCGAGACAGAAGGGGCCGGCTGGGATAGCATGTCTGGGAGGGGCTGCTCTTGTTGAGGGCAATACACAGGACGAATTTGGCAGAAGTGCTCGTGTTTGCGCAAGGCCACGGCGTGGGGGGTGTCGTTGGGGATGCGGATTGACCCAGAGATGCTGGAGACCATCGATGGTGCTGGCCATGAATTGGCCGTAGGGCTGGTAGTCGAGCAAGGGGCATCGAACCGTGGTTCCAAGGCAAATGTATTGTCCTGCTGGGAATAATCCTTGGGCACAGATACTTCCACATAATCACCGGGCCACAGGGTAGCTTGTGTGGGAGGGCGTAGAACACAAGCTCTCCTAGCAACGGGGCTGTTGCTAGCTTTGGAGCCGTAGCTATAGACAGAGGTACCCACATGAATTTCTCGTGTTGCAGGTCTTGCATAGACGTCATTTGTTTCCATGAAAGGTGTACCGGCCAGAATGGGAACATCGAGGCTCTCCACAACTAGAGACTGTCTCTAGTGACAACAAAGTTTGTTTCCCCTACGACTTGCAACTGAGAGATGCCATCAGCTTGACCGGCAGATTGGGAACTAGCCGAGATAGGGACATGAAGCCATTCAGCTGTAGCGCGACTGATTAGATTGGCCGTGGCACCAGTATCAATTGTTATTCTAGGAGTCTTAGAGCCGTAAAATACATCAATATAGGGAGACTGGCGCACTTGCACTCTCCTAACGGCTGGCTCAAGAGCCAAACAGGGCTCCTGGGGCTCAATACACGCAGCATCATGGGGCTCAACATCGGAGTCGTCATCATTGTCCATAACTTGAGCGATGAGGCGTGCCCGGGTCATGAACCGTTTGTCGCTTTCCGGGAGATATCCACACTCACTTAGAAAGTGGGAGTCGGGCCGTTTATTGGCTTTGCACAGGGGGCAGGACTTTGCGGGTCTGGGTGGCTTCTTGGGCCTGAAGGGTTGCCTGAAGGACTGCGATTTAGGAGCAGGCACGGAACGTAGGACTTTTGCCTCTTGGGTTACATGGAGATCGTCAATGAGCGAGTCTAGGGCCTGCGAAAGTTCGGGTTTAATACTTGCAAGGGTTCGGGAGCGGAGTTCTGTTCCATACCTTTGCTTGATGAGCTTCGGGAGGTCCTTATCAATGAGGTGGAGCCACAGATACACGATGGTGTTCTCTACCGTTGGTGTCATCTCCTCATCCTTCGTAATATTGTCATCAAAATGGGTCACACCTCCATCCTTCATCAGGAGATTGTCCTCGAAGAAGGCTGACAGTCTCTGGTACAAGTCCTCGTAACGCTCATCAGCGTCCAACCAGATGTCGCCAAGATCCAGGAAGTGTGCGCCTGTGCTTTGAAAACCGTAGTGAGCCCGAATGGTCTGCCAAATAGAATCCAAGGATGTTGATTTCTTTGTGATGGCATTTCTAGCGGTGACAGGGCAATAATTGGCTATTTGACCCAATAGCAAGTCTAATACCTGGTTCTTTTGCACAGCAGTCCTTCTGTCATTTGCAGGGATTGGTTCAGCATCATCTTTGAAGCCTCTAGTGGCATCAGCTGAAGCCTTTTTCCACTTCGTGTCAGGGGTCAGGTAGGGGGCAAAGTTCCCGTCCAGGGCTAGAGTATACAGTAGATTTTGCCGCCATGACTCAAACGTGTTAATTGTTTCAGTTTTGGTCAGGGACCACTGTTTTGGGGCCCTGCTCGTCGCCATGTTGACAAGCCACGTGCCTCGTGGGCTTCACTGGTGAAAAAGAATGTCTTTTACCGGAGCGATTTACTGACGCTTGGAGGGACGACGTCCACGGGGGACGACACACAAATGAAGAATGCCTCGTTTCCGTCGTTTTTCGACACTTTGAAGGAGTGGGTCTTCGTTATTACGCTGCCACCACGCCAATAAAGATGATTAATAAGAAACGATCGTCTTCTCCAAACGCAACTTTAATCCGGGAGGAAGTAGAATACAATCAGTGCGCGAAATATGCGCTACAACAAAACCGTTGCGAAGCGTTGCAACGCTGAGACATGGCGCCCATATTGCTATCAAATAATGCATTTTCGTTTTTGAAAATCAGATTTTCCATTAGTGGAGAACCCCTTGTTTTGTGCGCAGAAGCATTTTGGATTATGTATGGGTTATTTTTAGAAAGAAAATCGTATTTGTCAAAATATGAGGTAAAATTATTCATTTCTGCTGACCGAAAAAGTAAGATTTAACTTTTTCTAATCCCCATATTTAAAAATCAAGAAAAACGGATCGGGAATATATATAAGGCAATCTATGTATCAATTTTCGCTTTAAAAAGTCCAATGGTTATTGCTCTAGGCCTGTTGACAGATGGTACCTGTAGAAAAAGTGGTTTTGTGTATTGGGACGAACTCCATGATCTTGACATCTAAATAGTATTTTCTTTTTTGAAAGTCAGATTTTCGCTTATGGAGAACATGTACAGTGGTGTGTAGGAGCATTTCAGATTATACATAGGGTATTAAGAGACAGGTATTCTCATTTAAATAACCAAAATTACAAAAATGTTTTTATGATGGCTGGGAAAAATAAGATTTCTTTTTCCTATAAGAAAAATGCATCTGAAATGTACTTCAGGCATTCTATATACCTATTTTCGCTTACAAACGTGTTCTGTGCTCCATGTCCGATTACAGATTGTTTTCGTAGATTGGTTTTGTGGATTGGATGGAGCACCTTGATCTTGCCATTTGAATGTCGTTTTCAGATTTTCACAAATGGAGAACATCTGCAATGATGTGTAGGAGCATTATGGGTTATGTGAAGGGTATTAAGAGACAAAATATTCTCATTTATATTAACATAAGCATTTAAATGGTTTAGGCTATAATACCTTCACCACGTTATACCATGCTTGTGTTTGCACAGTTCTCGATTATGCTAGTGGTATCTGGGGAGCTAAAGTGTTTGAAAAACTTGACCATGTGCAAAACAGAGCAATAAGGGCTTTCTTGGGTGTTCATAACTTTGCACCCAATTTAGCAATTCAAGGCGACATGGGCTGGACCCATAGCAGTGTCAGACGTAAGGTAAACATGATTAGGACCTGGAATAATCTTGTGAATATGAACTCCAATCGTTTAACGAAAAAAGTTTTCCAGTGGGACATAAATCAGCCCACAAAAGCTTGGGCTGCAGAAGTCAAAGAGATCATGACTGAACTGAATATGTCAAGTTGTTTTCACGATGCACTTCCATGTCCAATTGAACGTGTATGGGCTCTCTTGCATGAAGCTAAATGCTGTGAATGGAAAAATGCTTTAGCTGATTTCCCAAAATTGAGAACATATGTCACATTTAAGGACAACTTTTGTATTGAACCTTACGTACCCATAAACATGAACAGAAAATATAGAAGTGTACTAGCACAACTAAGACTGGGTATACTGCCACTGGAGATTGACAGACAGACAGATAGACAGACAGACAGACAGACAGCTAGACAGACAGACAGACAGACAGACAGACAAACATTTTTATTTGGCCATTTGTACATACTACATAATAAGTTCGTATCATATAAATTATCCAGTGGCCAAGGAGGCACTCACTAAGTCAGTTAGCCGACGCTATCGTGGGTGCCCCCTTGTCAAAGTTACATTGCAAATATTATTATTAAGTAGTAAGTAGACATACATGAGATAAGAAATAAAGTTATTGTTACAAGAAGTATAAAAAGTAGTTGAGAGGAGATGAGGCTATGAAAGATGAGATGATATGATGAGAGAAAGACTAACACGCATATGATTAATGTCTAACTGTTTATGGAGTTTATTAATTTACATGTACTACCCTACTAAAAAAAAAAAAAAAAAATAAAAAAGAGAAAAAAAAAAAAAATAATAATAATAATAATATTAAAAAATAATAATAATAATTAAAAAATAAATAAAATAAAATAGAAAGAAAATAAATAAAAAGAGGTTTTCTTTTTCTTTACGCTCGTCCACAAACATAGCAATTTGATATTGTACAATCAATTTTATAGTTATTTATCAGATATTTCTTTATATACAGTAAGAAGCCGAATTCAGAGTGTGTGAAAATTTTGTCTGTAATTTGCGATATTCCCTTATTAAGTAGAAGAGGCAGTTTATATCTCAGGCAATTTTCCCCAAATTTATGACGAAGTTGAGGCATTACAAAAAACCTATTTCTTGTCCCATATACATGCTCAAGCCTACTAATGAAACCAGTATTTGAGAAATATAAAGGAACTTGACCATGCTGAAGTCTAAAGTAGAATTTATACATTTTTCGAGTTATTATATCTTCAAGTTTCAAGGTAAATAGTGATTTGAATAAAGGATCAGTGTGTGAGTTGTATTTACTTTTCGTTATAATACGTATTGCCCTTTTTTGGAGGTTGAATATACTGGTGCTATTGTATCCCCAACACAAAACACCATAGTTCAAATATGAATGAATTAGGCTGTCATAAATTGTTTTAAGAATGTGAGGTGGTAGAGTATTTCTCAATTTCTTCATAATTCCAATAGTTTTACAAATTTTGTTTCGTACATGGTTTTTGTGGCTGCTCCAGGATAAACTGCTATCTAACACAATACCTAAGAAGTTGAATTGATCAACATATTGTACTTCTTCCCCGCAAATACTGATATTTGGATATATTACTTGCTTGTTTGGTTTATGAAATGCCATACATTTAGTTTTCTTTACATTCAGCGAGAGTTTATTGAGCCTGAGCCACTTGGTAACATCATTCAGGTGTTCATTCAGCTGTTGTGTCATATCTTTCTGATCATAATTTCTAGAATTTATTGATACTAAGAGTGTTGTATCATCTGCATAGCTAATAAATTTGAAAAAATCTGTTGAGAATGGCAGATCATTGATATAGATAATAAATAGTAAGGGGCCTAAAATTGAGCCTTGAGGCACACCGGTTCGTATTGGTAGGGGGGTGGATACTTCACTATCCATTTCGACATATTGCTCTCGATTTTCCAGATAGCTTTGAAAGAGAGAGAGGGCTTGCCCTGTGATTCCATAATAGTTGAGTTTGTGAAGTAATATGCTATGGTCAATAGTATCGAAAGCTTTAGAGAGATCAATAAAAATGCTTATCGGGAGATTACCTTTATCCATTTCAAGTATGATTTTATCAGTTAATTCAAGGGCAGCAAATTCGCAGGAATGTTTTTCTCGAAAGCCATACTGGCTGGAGAAGTACAAGTTGTTGATGGTGAAGTAGGAATGAAGTTGAAGAAAAATGGCTTTCTCAAAAACTTTGGAAATAGAGGGCAGGAGAGATATTGGTCGATAATTGGTAAGTAAAGTTTCATCACTATTCTTGTATATTGGAAGGACTTTCGCCATTTTCAATTTGTTAGGGAAGACACCCTTTTCAAAGGACTGGTTGATGATTACAGTTAAAGGTTTGTAGAGTTCCATCTTAAGGTATTTCAGTAATTTGGTTGATATTCTGTCAAATCCATGCGAGGTCTTGCTCTTTAGATTACTTATAATCTTTAAAGTGTCCTGCTCACTTAGAGGAATGAATCTAAAGTTGTTAGTATCGTTGGGAGTTTTCAGGTACTGTTGAAAAGTATTATTAGTCATTTCAGGAATATTTGATGCCAGGTTTGGACCAATGTCAGTAAAGAACTTATTAAATTCACTTGCAATCTCTTTTGGATTGGTGATTATTTTGTTTCCAGTGGTGAAACTTCTGGGAAAATTATTATTATTTTTTGTTGATGACATGATTTCCTTGATCGTTTTCCAAGTATTCTTAATATCATTTTTGAATTTGGTAAATATCCTGTCGTAATGCATTTTTTTTGCTTGTCTAATAACACTCTTCAGTATCTTTTTATAGGTATTTAGGTTTGCTGCTATTTGGTTGTATGATGGGTCGTCACAGGTCATATGTTTCAATTTCTGGTAAAGTTTATCTCTAAATTTCATTGATCGCATAATTGCAGCCGTAATCCAATTAGAGTTCTTATGTTTGTATTTAGTGTATTTCTTCGTTTTTACTGGCATATGTTTATTCAGACCAACCTGGAGTATATCATGAAGTATGTTGTAATTGGTTTCAGGATCAGCATTTTCGTCAGTACATATATTTTGAATAATTGATTGTTCTATTAAATGGTTCTTGAGGTTCTGAAAAGCTTTGTCATTACTAACAGTGTAAGTTACGTATTTAGTAGGTTCTTGTTTTCTTTGTTGGAATTCAAGACAAGTGAAATATGGGAGATGGTCTGAAATGTTCGAGATAATGATTCCAGATGAGGTTTTTGAAGTATTACAGGATAATTTACAAAACTGGTTATCTATTAAAGTTCCTTTACCATTAGCCAGTCGAGTTGGCATTGTTATTTTTGGTAGGTACCCATTAGTTACAAATTGCTCGTGGAATTCATTAAATACTGGCTTATCGTTGATCTTAAGTAAATCTATATTGAAATCTCCTGATATAATAGTATCCCCATTTAACTCTTGTAGTGTTGTACCTATTTCAGTAATGAAAGTGTTTCGTACATGGTTTTTGTGGCTGCTCCAGGATAAACTGCTATCTAACACAATACCTAAGAAGTTGAATTGATCAACATATTGTACTTCTTCCCCGCAAATACTGATATTTGGATATATTACTTGCTTGTTTGGTTTATGAAATGCCATACATTGAAACTGGTCGCTGGAAGGGCCTTGAGATTGAACAACGCACATGCAAATTATGTAATGATAACTCGGTGGAAGATGAGGCACATTTTCTTTTTAACTGTCCTTTCTACGAAAATGAGAGAAACCAGTATTTCATTCATGGTATTGAGGTCCAGGACTTTCAGTCCCTCACTACAGAATTTAAATTCAATGTAATAATGAAAAAATGTAATATTTTAAAAACAGTGAAATTTATCTGGAATATATATGACAAAAGAAAGCAAAAACTATTTGGTTAAATCAGATCGCATTTGAAAACTGGATGTATTATATAATTAACCTTCATTTATTTCCTTGTTAAAATGTTTCTACTTACTTTAATTATTTATATATTTATTCTTTTCAGTGCCACTCCGTTTGTTTTATAAGATAAGTACTTGACATGTAAGCCCAAGTGGGCTGGGTGTGTGTAGATGTAAACATCTGGGAAGCAAAAATTGATAATTGTATATATACACACATGTCAATAAAAAATACCATACCATTAACAAAATTATTCCCTTCTGACAGCCGAAAAAATAAGAAATAGCATTTAATTTTTCTGTTTGTAATAAATGGAAAAAAGGCATTTGCAACAGACATATTTGACATTCTATACACCTATTTTTTGCTTTCAAAAGTCAAGTGTTTGTCACACTCGAAGCATAATCAAAGACAGTCTTGATCTAGTTTCAAGTTTCAAGTTTATTGACCATTAATAGTACATTAGGTGATAATCTATTGATATTGCATTAGTTTTAAAAAATGGTAGGCAGATAATTACAAAATTATATGTGCCTTTACCAATATGAGAATGTAAAAGTCAGGAATTTAACCAAATGCAAATACAAATACACATAGAACCCACATTGATTTTTGGAACTGGGATTTTTTACCAAATCCTGAGGAGGACAGCATACTCATAATCCTAGACTTTCACATCAGCTGTCAGATTAATTTTGACCTTGACTTATTCAAGGTGATTTGCTTAAATACACAATATTAAAGTTTTTTTAATTGACTCCTTTTTTGTTGTGTATTTCAATGGGAATTGAAAAAATTAAATACTTAATTTGATAGATTTTAAATAACATCAAATGACTTTTTTAAAATCTGGTGTGCATGAAGAGCTGCTACTTTGTGTATTAAAGAGAAAAAGACAAAAATGGTTATTTTTTGCTATTAAAGGCTTGGAAGTTTCAGAACTCATAAGCATATGAGAATATTTTGTCAAACGCGACCCAATATTAGAATATTCCACCTGCATTATGCAACCCGCGGGTTCTTGTTTTTTAACTTCACGGCCGACTCCCCTGGATATCAAATTGTTGCCCCATACATGTAGGAGGCAGGGGGCTGGGGGCTGCAGCCCACCCCCCTCCCCAAAAATTTTTTTGGAAAGTCAATTTTCAGAAAGTTTCGGGCAGAAAAATTTTGGGAGTTTTTATTTTTTGGGGCAATTTGGGAAATATCTTTTGGCAGCCCCCCCCCCCCAAAAAAATTAAAATACCTCCTATGCCAATGGTTGCTCCTTACCAGATGGTGGTTCTACAATTGATGAACTTGCTTCAAAATTATATAAAATCGAATCATGGAATAAAACTGATTTGCTGCAAATCCTTTATATTATTTTATTGAATCAAATCTAAAGCATTTTTATTTGTTTATCTTACAATTACATGAAGTTTTGTCAAATAGTGTCATCAACAAAAATTGCACTTCCCTTATCGTGCGGAACCGAGAAAGTATCAACCGATATAATTTATACAACAGACAAACGCTGAAAATTTATGATCTAGAGAAACTTTTGAACATCTTTCCCTTTATTAAATTTAAACATGTATTACAAAGAATACAAAGAATTAAATCCGTTGTGTCACATGATCCGTCTGTGTCACATGATCCGTCTGGGACCCCGGTTGCCACTGAAACGAAAAAGCAGAATACAGAATAAGTACTTTCAGTTATTTCACATTTTGACATGCTATTGTAATGTCTTTGCCATGGTAGATCTTTAAATCGAAATAGTATGCATTTTCGGTACCAAACACAACATTTCATAAATTTGGCATGAATTGAAGTGCATGGTAACGGTAAAGGCATTGCTAATTTTTTTTTTACAGAAAGCTGACCTTATATTACCCAACTAAAATTTTAATGTCGTTTTCACTTTTCATAGCTGTGTGTTTTTCCTGTGTGCACTTCGCTTTATCTTCAGTCTTCAGACTGTGATGACAAAAAATTTTGTTGCAGAATACTATACAAATATTGACTGCATGATTTTGAGGGCCTTAGTCAAATTCTATTTCCCTCAAGGGTATTATTATTATTTATTACTTAGAAAGCGCTCATTCCAAAACAAATTTGTTCACAAGCGCATGTGGGTGTGTCAGTGAAAACTATTTCATGAGGCCGAAGGCCGAGAGAAATAGTTTTCCTTACACACACGAGAGCAGAGCTGTCATTGGCTGAAGCTGGTCAAATGTCAGTCATTATTTTTAAAATAAATGACTAAATTAGTTGCCCAATTTGTTTTTCCCATAAACTTATTTTCCAAAATTTGTTTTTCCAAAAAACTTTAAAAATTGGTTTTTTTTTCCAAAAAAAATTTCCCCCATTTTTTTTTAAATAGTTTTTTTTAAAAATCTTTTTCCCCTAAATGTATTCTTTCAACACATTTCTTCAAAAAAAATTTCCACCTTTTTTTTTCAACAATTTTCCCACCATTTTTTCCCCCAAATTTTTTACATTTTTGTCAACATCCATACATTTGCAATAGTGCAGGAAAATAAAAAAATTAGGGCATTTAGTAAAGACAAAAAAACTCATCGAAACTAGTAATAGTGCTATGTTTGCGTCTGTTAAAGTGATGTCATTCATCGCTGGAGCATTGGGGTAGAATGGATTTCCCTTGCTGGAGGCTTTATTATACAATTCACATGCACCAAAAGTTGAATGCCTCTTGTTTATGTGCATGGCATGGTGTACTGTACGTGGCATTGGGATTGAAGATGGTAGGCAGCAGGTAATTCGCTCCCACAAGATTTTCCAGGTTGACAGTAACAATACCGGCTCTCTAAGACACTAAGAGAGATGCTAAAAAAAGGAAGATGTTGTGGCCACTTGGTGGTGCTATTGTGCTGCACCATAATCCCTCTGGTGTTAAATAAAATAAAGACTCTTCTCTGGAACTTCCAACATGTCGTTCTTCTAATAATATTTAACATAATTTTTTTCATCTGTAAAAGATGTCATTCTAAATATTTGGCCAGCAATCAAGTCCTAGAAACTTTAGAAGAAAGGCCGACACACACACATTTTTTCGCAAAAATGACCGATATCCGATCATGTCACAGTTCAACCGAGGAATCAAGAGTTTTCTAAAAACAAGTAGATTATAGAGCTCTATGAAAAAGATATAATAATATGTTATTATACCTCCACCATGAAAGCTGAGCTGTCATTGGCTGAGAGCTGGTCACATGTTAGTCACTATTTTAGTATATTGACCAGGACTATTGCCCTCCAAAATTTTTTTTTTGTGCAAAATATATATATTTTTTAAATATTGTTTTTCACAATTTTTCCCTGTAGTGCAGGAAAAATAAATTCAAATGAGTGCATTAATAAAGACTATAATAAAGTAATTGCCCTGCATTAGTCCACAAAACAAAAAAACCTCATCAAAATTAGTAATAGTGCAATGTTTGTGTCTGCTTATCTATTCGGTATAATAAAACAAATATAGACTGACTATCTCGGGCATTAGTCAAATCTATTTCCCTCTCGTGTGTGTAAGGAAAACTATTTCCCTCGGCCTTCGACCTCGTTAAATAGTTTTCACTTACACACCCTCGAGGGAAATAGATTTGACTAATGCCCTCGAAATCAGTCCATATTTGTATAATAATGCCTCAGCATAGAAGACGGGACTTGTAAATACTCGATTGATTGACAATATTCATAGGTAAATGCTAAGCATTATTTTTGCTTTTTTTTTTTTCGTTGAATTTTTTTTTTTTTTTTGGAATTTTTAAATTTTTTTCAAAACTTATTTTTTTCTCTTTTAATTTTTTTTTTCTTTGGAAAAATTTTATTTTTTCGAAATTTTTTTATTTTGGATGATTTTTTTTTTCGGAATTTTTTCTTTTTGGGATGATTTTTTTTTTTTTTCGGAAAATTTTTTGGATTTTTTTTGTTTTTTTGAAAATTTGTTTTTTTGGGGGAAATTGTTTTTTTTGGGAAAATTTTTTTTTTGGGAAAAAATCTTATTTGGAAATTTTTTTTTTTTGGCGGAATATCAAACAGAAGAAGAAGAAGAAGGTAGTCACGTTGTAGTCACGCGTGAAGTGCCAGGATCATATTATGGGATGTCTGAATCAGTTTTTTGGGTCCTTGGAATTCATTCCAAGACCATTGTCGTCAGCTTCATTTCCTGTCAACAGGCAAAGTTGGTGTACACACAAAAGCATTTCACAGACAAAATTACAATCCCAACAGATGTGCCCATGTGATCAAGATGGTACTTATGCATCCCTGGATACAATATTGTGCTTCTCAGTGCTCAATTGTCTTTTATTCAACATATTTCTTCTGAGCTGTCAGCACTTCACACAAAAACTGGTTCTGAATACTGCATAGAATACCAAAGCTGCCTGCTGGTTCATTTCATAGGAAAGAAAAAAAAGTAACTTTCTTATAACATCCCATTTTCCCAATTGTAGCTTCTTTAGTTTTGTTAAATTTATATCTTCATAGGAATTTAATGTCAAAGTCTTTAAATTTTAGTTGGGAGTCTTGTTCACTAAACAAACAATGTCTTTTCATATTATAATAGAGGAAAATGCCATTTTAACATGTCATTTAATCTTTCCCTTTCTCATACCTAACTTGATTACTTGAAAGATTGCTGGTACAATATTGAAGAGGCCCAAATTGTAGAAATGATCAAGGACCCGATGCATGCATTGCATGCTATTTTTTGATTGAACCATCTGGAGCACTCCACTCGCCTGATAGTCATAAGGGACGAGACACCTCGCTTCGCTCGGTGAGCCGGTGGCTCTGTCCCGTCTATTATATATATATATAAATATAGATAATAAAATACTTACTGACGCATTACTAGTCACATTCAGGTTGGCCAATGCAAACGCCCCAGTAGCCAATGTAATTCTTGGTAGCACTGCACCAGAGACGGCGGTTGTCTTTTAAGGTGCAGGAGTCGTATGTCACGCCCCCGTAGGTGAAGGGGAGGTGGCAGTAGCCCCCGTTCCAATATCTACGGTTTTGACGAACTGTGAACACAAGCAACAAAATAGTTACAAATCTGACTTACAAGTGACTTTCTGTCATTCTGATAGGTCTTTCTCAGAATTAGGAGCACATCTGAAGCGCTCAAATTATTTTAATTGCCAAATGTACTCTGATTGTACTGCAAAAATGCATATATACTCCCTGCAAGGGAGAATATTAGGCGCGTATGGATTTACATATAGGGAGTATAAATGAATCGTATTCGAACACTTCAAATGTACTCCTTCTCACTGTGGGTTGCGACCATGTGATTAAAGGCACAATAATCAGGGGCTAGGCTATTTTTGGCAGCACACGATTGAAATGCCGAAACTGACCGTAGGCAGTTGCCGATTTTGGCGAATTGCCGATGCCAATCTCGTGCATTCGGTTCGACAAATCAGCAGCTGCCTTCGGTGCCGAAAGCACAATCGGCAGCCAATCGAGGATGAACGGCCAGCCGGGGCCGGGCAGATTCGGCGACGCCAATCGTGTGCTGCCTATGTCTTTGGAGAACCCGCCTGATGACATATTATCTTGTTTGTTTCACAGGCATAAACAATGTGTGGTGTGCATTTGGCTCAGTCAGGCCTGTCAACTCACTCATTATATAAACAATACAGAGGTCCCACAGAATGGGCAGTGAAGGGGAACAGATACACCCATGCAAGACACATAGGCCCGTTTTCACCAACATGGTATCAAGAGTTATGCCAGGTCTTAGCTAAGACCCGGTCTGGTTAAGCCAATCACTCAAGCGGAGCAGGATCAAGGAACATTTACTGAGTGAAAGTCTGCACATAGTATTTAAACAACTCAACTGCTACAAACACAATTAATCTCTGAAGTTCCCAAACATGGCCACATGACAAGGTAAGAGAAAAAGAGGGGTGGGCTTGGAAATTTATTTAAAAGAAAATTAATTAGTTGTCTGTCCAGCGTTGGTGACAGAAACGCATTTTTCTTTAGCCCCCTCCCTTGAAACAATAAATTAATACAAATCAGCTGGTCATGCATTTTTGCACAATAAAACTACAATAATGGTTGAATCTGATAAGGGTCCTCAAAATCTGATGTACCCAGAATGGCTGACGTGACTGCGATTTTTTGCTACGGGCAGTTACCAACAAGTAGTTGGTGACTTGAGTGGTATAAGTGTCGCCTCAGTTTCACGGATTGTGAAGCGTGTTAGTCAAGCAATCACTTCATTAAAACCCATATATGTACGTATGCCCAGTGGACCAGTCACACGGGAGGCTAAATTGGAATTTTCCGAAATCGCCCGATTTCCGGGGGGTTATAGGATGCATAGATTGCACCCACGACCGAATTTCCTGCCCTTCGAAAGTACCCCTGTGCTAAGACCAACAACAAGTGCAGAGGTTTTGTACAACTCAGCACAGAAGAATTGCCTCTATTTGGTGTCATGACTATCATAGCCAAATGCTATAAAAACATAGTTTCATACATGAAATACTTTTAAATCGTGTGCTTAATGCTGTATGGCTAGTATATTTTCAACAGTTACTTCAACAAATATATTTTCTAGGTAAGTGTGTGTTCTTGGTTTGCAAACTTTATATCTCATGATGTGACATATCTTTCTTGAAAAAATATTTGGTGACTGATAAATTAGAGAAACATGCGAATATAATAGACAAAGGCTTATATTACTGATTTGTCATGCCATCTCATAAGAAACATATGTTCTGTTTTCATTGGCCTAATCACTTTTTGACACCAAATCAGTTTGAGATGGCTGATCCTTGAGTTTAGTGACAATGTGTATGATTCACTGAACCTTGAAGGGTTTACATGCTTAGCACACTCTTGGTGAAATGGACTTATAGTCCAGTCATTCTACTCATGGACCCACCACAAATTGCAATAGTAATGATTCTGGTACCAAATTAATTGTCATATTCCAGAGCAACTTTCCTGAAGTTTACCCATAAATTTATGCATTGGAACATGACCTAATTAGCATAAATCCAAGGTGGCGGCAGTGAAAATCATGTTTTCTGGAAATAACATGGAAACTATTAGGTTTAGGCCCTATATCTGCATGAAACATGAATATAAACTTGGGTATTATGGACATTTTGACACCATTCCCATGTCTCTATCTCTATTAGTTTTCGAGATATGGCATATTCATATATCTCATATTTCAGGAAATATCTGTAAAACGGCCAAAAAAACTTGGTTATTTTTCTTGATTCCAAATATTTAATTTATGATTTTGTTGTTTTATCCATTGAGGATTCAGAGGGAAATATAGTGGACCATTTTACACATTTACCATGTCTTTACCTCAATTCTATACCCCCACATCCCACAAATTGCATGATGAAGACATATCTTGAAAATACATCGTTCGATGAAAATAGCGTATTGCATTATCCAACAAAGACCCCAAATTGGGTGTGCGTGGTTATTATCAATGTTTTATCATGCCTCTTATTAATAAGGATATGATACCTTATAAATTTGTGTGGAATGCAGCCTATTTTTAATAACTAAAGTGATGTAGATGAGACTGCATGGGGTAATTGGATCTGCAGACTACAAGTAGATCTCCGGAATTAATTGATCATGGAAAATTGAAGGACATAGTGTCATACACTTATTTGAATAAAGGTTACACCCACGATTCTAAATTTGTGAAGGTTCATAAGGAAAGTGATTAATTTATGAAGCAAAAACATTTGTATTGAAAAGTGAAACTGCCTTATGTTCAGGTTGTTGCCAATATGGTTGCATATTTGACAAGTGCATGGATGAGACTGATCAACAGACAAGAGTTGCATTGAGGTGCTGTTGTCTGGTGGATAGGGCGCTCACCTGCTAAATTAGTTTTTCCTTAGAGCACATGGAATCAACTTCAAAGTGAAACTAAACAAGATTCTATTCAGTCAATATGGCCATATAATTTGATCACTGCAACTGGTGCATTCGGTAGTTGTGTAGGCCACAGCACCAGTGAGCTTTCAACCCCAGTGACATAGCTCTTTGGATCTGGAAAGATCTGTAATGGAAACCCTTCTCAAGGGACAAAGTTGATCCCTGTGATAAAGACATGACTCAGGTTCAACTTAAGCTATAAACCAAATTTCTGAGGATGATTGAGTTATGATCATCAGAAGATTTGATTCTTTTTTTTTTCAACACTTACCCTAACACTGACTTTATGCATGTCTGTAAGGTAACCGAGGAAAGTCTTCAATATTTTTCTCTCATTCTGAGTGACAATGTTCCCCCAGGAGTAACTAGTTTAGTCAGATTGGTATTCAGACTCACAGAATACACTCGGGACACCATATTTTATTGTATCTTTATTTTTGGGACTTTTGTCCGAAAGGTTCACTGGTTCAGGTATTAATTTGCACCTTGCCAGACACCGACTTGGGGTTGGTTAATTCTTTTCAAGGTAGATTTTCAAAGTAAAAGTCACACACATAAGAAAAATATTTTCATAATTTAGAGGAATTGGCAGTCATTGAGGAGAAGCAACAATTTTTGCTTTAACTTGACATCCATAAAGTTGTTGAGACATTGAAACTCTCCAGGGTACAAAATATGAAACAAACATCTATCTACTCCAGTCTCCCCTACACTGCAATAATTGCTCAATTAATGCTGTTAAACATCAATGACTTGAAGAAATGGGAGGTGCTTGCTCCAAAATTGGCAGGCTTAATACACCAATTGTAACATGACTGACTTGTGTTGTGCTTGTATACCCTGCATCAGCCGGGGCAGCTAAACCTCTATCTTTGCGGAGAGAGCTGCACTTTCATTTTTGGTGACCGTCGTACTGATTCAGGGATGCCCAAAGTCTTTCAGTTGCCCCAGCATAGAATACTTGATACAACCTGCCTCCATGTAAGTCCCATGGGCTCGGACTAAAGTGAGATCCCGGGATTAGATTTGAACCCATCAGAGCCAGTGGACAAGCATGCTTAACCATAAGGCCACAGGGGCACATTAAAGGGGAGGGCAATTATAATGTATTATTATGATCTAGTATAATTAGAAAAGGCACCAGAGTTGGTTCAGATTTTATCCTGATAAATTTCCACAATATAAAGTACCATGCTACTTATATGAACCCCACTGTCAGTGGCAGGATAACACTTAATGCAGATCTTCAGTGACATCCAACATTATTCAAGCAAAAAGTTGATTGAGATCCTCCAGGTTGATGACCACAATGATCATTAATCACAACCTGGCATTCACTGCTCAACTGCATGGTGGTTGCCTTTCAGAGGCTCCAATAATGTAAAAGTATTTTTCCCAGTTCTGAGACGCAACAAGACTTCCCCGATGGCAGTCCTGTTTTGTGATGGTGGGCACAAGAAAATTAAACTTCCATTGTGGTGGCCAATGGCAGGAATTGGAGCAGCAGTAGTGGAATCCAGGCCAGTGTTGCAGTTGCATCGTATAAAGCCCTCAACTAGCCATATTTACCATATTTAATTAATAGATACCAAAAGAAACTATTCCACTGTTGTCTTTCTATTATAGTTACTAACCATGCCTGTAGTACTTCTAAATAGGCTGAATTCAATGCACTTGACTACTTATACACTTAAATGCTTGAGACAGCTGCTAGAAGGCATAACCATAAAAAATAGCCCAATAGAAGTTATTTTTTTGCTGTAACTTGGACAATCTTCAACAAATAATGAATTTTCATTGCATGACTTCGACATACAAAAAATGGGATAATAGGGCATTGAACTGAGGTAAAGACATGATTGATTTGTGAAATGGCCCTCAAGCAGTCCCTTTCGCATCCTGGATGTATAAAATAAAAATCATTGATTAAGTATTTGGAATCAAGAGCAATAATCAAGTGTTTTTGGCCGTTTTACAGACATTTCCTGAAATATGTAATATGTGAATGTTCCATATCTCAGGAACTAATAGAGATAGAGACATGGAAATGGTGTCAAAATGTTTGTAATACCCAAGTTTATATTCATGTTTCATACAGATATGAGGCCTAAACCTAATAGTTTCCATGTTATTTGCAGAAAACATGATTTTCACTGCTGCCATCTTGGATTTGTGCTAATTAGGTCATGTTCCAAAACATAAATTTATGGGTAAACTTCAGGAAAGTTGCTCTAGATTACAACAATCAATTTGGTACCATAATCATTACTATTGCAATTTGTGGTGGGTTGCCCCCCATATTCTCCTAGAATGACTGGACTATTAGTTATACCAGGTTTAAAGGAGTTAACACCAGGCTTAACTCTTAATACCATGTTGGTGAAAACGGGCCATACTGCTTTTGCCTTTGTTTGTTTGCAAATTAAAAAAATTGTAATCCTCTGATCAACAGATAATAATCAAACCCCTTCACTGGCTCTGTGTGTCATGCCAGTTGTTAAACAAGTGACCTGTCGCGTGGTTGTTTTGTTTTTATCACCTGGTTTCACCTCAAATGTTTTGTTATAAAGAGAGGCTATTTTTTCGTACGAAGAATTTACGTACGTAATTCGTACGCTGCACAATTGCTCTAGCTGACCAATTATAGAATTAAGGGTCACTTACTTCTGCAATCTGAAATGAAATCAGAGAAATAAAATCAGAGAAATAATGTGATTATTCATGTCATCAATGTAACATCAATGTCAACGTAAGGCTTGTAAGCTACTATTTTTTTTACATAATAATGTCACATCAATGTCAATGTAAGCTACAGAAATTTTTTACATCTTATGGAAAAAGGCCAGATATAATTTATCTTTAGCTTCTCGGATCTACATTATATCATGATTAAGGCCGGACATAATTAATCTTTAGCTTCTCGGATCTAAATTATATCATGATTAAGGCCAGACATAATTTATCTTTAGCTTCTCGGATCTAAATTATATCATGATTAAGGCCAGACATAATTTATCTTTAGCTTCTCGGATCTAAATTATATCATGATTAAGGCCAGACATAATTTATCTTTAGCTTCTCGGATCTAAATTATATCATGATTAAGGCCGGACATAATTTATCTTTAGCTTCTCGGATCTAAATTATATCATGATTAAGGCTGGACATAATTTATCTTTAGCTTCTCGGATCTAAATTATATCATGATTAAGGCTGGACATAATTTATCTTTAGCTTCTCGGATCTAAATTATATCATGATTAAGGCCAGACATAATTTATCTTTAGCTTCTCGGATCTAAATTATATCATGATTAAGGCCAGATATAATTTATCTTTAGCTTCTCGGATCTACTCCGGGTTTTTTTCTTTGGTCGATCAGTAGGACAAAAATTTAACATGCTTTTCTCATTTTTTATGTTATCATTTTAATAGAGCGGCGAGGGAGAGCAATTTATATAATTAATTTGCCACTGAATTGCAAATTGTGATCGCTTAGCGAAACGGTGGAGCCCAAGGCGGCCATTCATGAAATTGGCAAAAACGAAAAATTAATCTACATGTACGTAGTTCTAAACAAAGATTATCCAGCCAACATTCAGAGATCACTGGATTGCACACGCAGCAATACAGCGACGTTGGACTTGTAAATCTAGACCTGCTTACCGCTCTCTCCTAGCTTGGCAGATTAAATATATATTACAAATTGGGGCAAGTTCAATTTGTTTTTTCCGCCGGCAGAAAATCTGTTAGATTGGTCGATCCCGAGAGGTTAAAAATAGATATGCCTGGTCTAAGAGGGCAGAAACTGCCAGAAAGGATCACTATGATTTAAGGGACCATTCAGAATATATGACTGGGGGGTGGGAGTTTTGCTGGAACTTCCCCGTCAAAAATTGATACCCCCCCCCCTTGAGTTTCATGCGGATTTTTAGTAACCCACCCTTAGGTTTCACGCGTATTTTTAGTACCCCCCATACGGCCATACGTACTATCAGTTGCACCCTGCTTGTTTGGAGGGTACGGGAACAATATACACCACGAAGGACTCCATACACCACAAAGCCGAAACACGTGTGAAAAGTTAGTCATAAATTCTGAACAGTCCATAAACTGATTTAATTAATATAAATATACTCCAATCTATTTATTTTGCAATGCGTTCCCTAATTGAGATCCGCATACTCCTTTGTTTTACTATTTGTTTTGTGGGCAATTTTGTTTTTTTTCCTGGGGCCAGTGGGGGCTCTCACTCTATCTTTGTCTACCTCTATTTGCTGTACTCAGTGGTTTATTTCTTGCATTGAATTTGATGCAGTTTTTAGAGCATGTACTAAACAAACCTTGACATACAAGGGTGCTCCTGAAAGCAAGAGGAGGAACCTCTAAGAAGAAGAAGAACACCAGGTTCAGTCACTCTTCATCTGAAAGCCAGAGTTTCAACCGCTCTATATAATATTTGTAAGTACTGCACATCCACTGATATCTGATTTTATCTGATATGAATTTGACTCTGATTTTACTGGATTTTATCTGAACTGTGAGACTGGATTTTAGAAATGGAACCTTTTGGGGAGGACCACTAGCAGGACCAATAGTACATCTGGTCGCAATTGTAAGTTGTTAATAATTGAATTAATTAGTTAATTATATTACACTATTTGTTATTTCATTTTAGTTGTGACTTATATGTTGGTTTTTATATTTTCTGTTTGTTTCCATTTTCAGGGAACCGTTCATTCATCATTCATCTATATTACAAAATAGAGAATGCGTATCAACTGACTTCTGAGCATCCTCTATTCCGGTCCGCTCGATAACGACAAAGATTTGTCGTTTAGTGGCCCTGGTCTTGATTATCATTAACTAGTACTATTTTATCTTGTGTTTCTGAGATATTTAACTTCTTTTCAAGACTAAATTAAGATAATTCTGATTGTGATTCATACTTTCTCCGCAGAAGGTGTAAGCGCAGTACCCCGTGCGTCCTGTCTTTTCCAGGCACCAGGGTCTTAGACCATCTCTATTTGTGCAGAACTTGTGCTCGACACCTTTGTACGTGAAGGGAAACTGGCACTCATGACCATTTTCAGTGTAGACTGAAATAAACGATTATTAAACGTGTACAATTAACACTGGGGCCAAACGGATGGGGCAACTGCAGTTTCCCCATCTTTCAATATGGCGGATGCAAATCAAGGAGTAGCAATTCTGCATCGTTTTCTTATTAAATGCCTTTAAATTCTCTCAAAAATAGTTGTATATAGGCTATAATCTGTTGTTGTATCATGCTGCAGTGCAAGATGTTCTTTATTTCTTGTCAATTTCTTTAAATTGAAGGGTCTTGGAATCGGCGGGATGGGGAAACTCTGTTTGCCAAATTCGAAATGATGGGGAAACTTATTTCATGAGATGGGGCAACTGAGAAATTGTTTGATTAACTTGGCTTGTTTCTTGTGTTGTAGAGTTGATAAAAGTGCATCTGAGATGTTAGAAGTAACCAAGTGAGTCACAGAGTCAAAAACTGTCAAGTAATAAGTTGGCATCTAATATATTTGACCTATCATTGATCCGTTTAATTTATGCGCTTTGCAGTTGCTTTATAACAACTACATTTGCAGCTCATGCTATCAAATGTGTTTGTCCTGAACCAATCTGTTATCAGTGGCGTATTTAGGGGGGGGGGGCATTGGGCCATGCCCCCCCCCCTCAGGTCCAAAATTAACATGGGAAAGATAGGAAAAGCCGCAAAACGTCCGGCATTGACCCCATGTTATGGGCCTCCCCTTAGGCCATTTCTAGATACACCCCTGTCTGTTAATGTAGATAATAATTATAGGTAAAATGATTGACGGCTGATTTTGAGGGGTCATTGCATTAGAATTATTTATGGAAAACTTTTTTTTTTCGAAATTCATAAACTCTGTAGGAACACTCCAATTTAATCCCCATCTAAATACAGTTTGCTGGGTGGATGGTTGGATGATTGTGGCTTTACATCCGGTATTTATGGAAGACGGGGTAATTTGTGCCATGTTTTGCTTCAAATTGATTTTCTTAAAAACGAAAGCTTAATCGCGTAATCTGAATTTCTTAAAATCTATTGTCAAAATTTAATACCTTGACCTTAATTAAACCACTGCAGCTCTGCTGCTGTATTGGTTTATTGGTCATTCTCAAATTTCGGGACAATTTGCGTCACTCCAGTTCCCTGACATTAATTTGAATGCAATTGATATATGAAGCGTCACTCCACATCTGTTATTCATATTTCTATTTAGAACCGCTGCATTTGGAACAAAAAGTCATTTATTAGACTTTTTTTGGTGCATTGTGTCCAGTAATCCGTGCCAAATCAGTGGTTTTTCCCTGTCACTGGACCAGACATAACAAAATCAAGTGTTAATTTTCCTCCTAAAGTACCATCATTTCCAAAGTTTCTATGCACGATTCATGAGAATATAGACTTGAATTAATAAATACACCATATTTAAGTTTTTTCTTGTTTAATTCCATTGAATTAATTGATGTAAAAGACATGTCACTAGTTTATGTTAATCTTTTTGTCCACTCCGTTACCAGGCATAGCTTGGCTCGCTATTGTTTTTAATGAGCAATTTCCACTCAATGTCGTAAGATGCACATGCACCAAACTACCACTGCTTTGCAGATTTTCATTAAACAGGTATTCAACAAGTTAAGGCATAATTTTCATTGGAACATTTTTTGGTCCCACTAAAATGTCCACTCCGTTACCTCCAATTCCTAGCTTACCAGTGATACTTTTTCAAAGAAATTTTATGTATATATTGCTGAGAGTGACAGGATTCAATAGAATGTAATCAAAACTTTGTATCTCCCAAATAGAATGCACTATTAAGAGAAAACCAAACCGTTCCTGTCCACTCCGTTACCCGTTCCTGTCCACTCCGTTACCACAAAAAATCGATATTTATTTTAAAAAACGAATGATCTGAGATGAAGTACTTCTGAAAATAAGACTTGTATAATTTTTTTATTTTTTTTTCTATTTTTAAATTGCTCAAAAAGCAGGTTTTTCACATCAAAAGTCCACTCCGTTACCACACTTTCCAGGGCATTTTGTCCCGAAATTTGAGAATGGCCCTTAGTTATATGATTCGTAAAAGGGTCAGATTACACACTTTGTGAAATTTCTAGACAATAAAGCTCTTTCTTCACGACAAACCTAGCCTTGTCCTTTTCACATGTGTTATATATACCCTCTCAAATGTGTAACATTCTTAATTTTGTGCTCCACCTCCTTGGTTCCCCCTCAGGATCCAGAATGTGAAACCAGAGGATTATTTTCGCGCCAAAAAACCAATTCAAAAATCCGTCCAGCCAGCATTTCTGCTTCCAGGACAGAAAATTTTAAGAACAATTGCTATAACTCATCCAAAAATCAACCGATTCTCACGATTTAAAATGCTAAAATGATCAGGAAACACAGGCCGTGCTGCTGGCACACTTAATATCCACTGCAGTGGACATAGGTTTCACAGGGAAGAATTTACACTCTGTCAAATTTCTTGACAGTGCTGCTTCGTCCTTCCTTCACTTCCAATCTGCCCCTTGCAATATGTTTCCCAAGAAGCCTTTCCCCAATGTGTAGGATCAATTGGCACAACTTGCCCTGGTGTCGGGGGAAGTTGTGCCAATTGACGGGGTAAGTTGTTTCACCTAGTTTATACAAAAAACTGTGCTTCACCTGTTTCTTCACATTGATCATCATCCTGTGTCATACCATAGGCGTAACTCACCCCTATCCAAATGGCACAACTTACCCCAAATTTATATTTTGGAGGAAATCGGTTGTCAAAAATAAACCAAAAATGCAAGATTAAATCTAACAACATGAAAGCTCGATATACTTTCTAACTCAAACAAACATATAACAGGGACATTGTCTTGTTACCAAGACTAAGTGACTGAGAAACAAGAATGTCAGTCTTGGCTGGGACAACTTACCCGTGGCACAACTACCCCGGGCTCCCCCACTTGGTAGGCTAATTATAGGCCCTAGAAAAAAAGGAGCACACGGAAATGTCATTGTGAGGCAAAGGATGATTGAAACAGCCATGCCACATAACAGAGGTACGAAATAAAAAAACGTATTATTTTATTTATTTTGTTCCCGAATTATTTTTTGTGAGGATATGGCAATATAGAAGGCTAACATTGGGGGAAAGTAGCATTAAATTAACCTCAGCTTACTTCAGTTTCCCCATCTTTCTAATCATTCAGATGTGAGTTTCCCCATCCCGGGAATGAGTTTCCCCATCCCGCCGAATTTGAAACCTGCTAATTTACGATATAAAAGACATTTTTCTAGTCAGTTCAGGACACTGGTCCAGTTTATTTAGCAAACAGAACATTCCCATTCACTCCCCCAGTCATTATTATGTCTGAAAATACTTAAATCAACGTGCTCAGCTCAGCTGGATTTGCGTCCGCCATATTGAAAGATGGGGAAACTGCAGTTGCCCCATCCGTTTGGCCCCAGTGATTAAGTTATGTCCCATTTCCCTAAAAATGGTCATGAATGGTCGTTATTCCGACAAAGAACATAGGCTGCACAGCAGCAAACCTTCAGCAAATAGCACATTTTGAAGAGGGCAATTACACCATAAAATTGGTGTGTTTACCAAATTTTATATATAGGTATGCAATAGTGGTCAAGTTGTGGCCTTCAGTTATCTGTATTTGCATAGAAAATGTCATTGCTGTATGCAATCGCGGGCAAGTTTTTGTTCCGATATAAAAAAAAATTATTTTTAATATTTTTTCTTAATATATCAAAAAGTATTGAATATCCATTAGTCAGACCATGAAAAGGCACAACTAGACCATATAAGTCATAATTATGTGTACCAAACCTTATCAATGTACCTGCAATAATAACTGAGTCTTGAGGCACAAAAAAAGAATTATTATTTTTTCAATATTTCAACAAGAATCCATGGATTCAAAACCGGCCTTTAGCGATTATATATTCAGGATTGAATCATGGGATTTATATATTATCACATGGATTGTTTTATATTGAGCAGTGATTGCCAGACTGATAGTGTTTGCTGCAAGCTATAAAAACTATGTGGGGAACCTCTTAGCAAATGCCTATACCATATTTCAGAATTGTAAGTGAACTACTTAAGTCACAGTGGGCACTTCAAAATATTGCGTCCATTTTTGTAGCCATCTTGGAAATTTTCTCATAATGTATGAGGGAACCCCTAAGCAAATTCCCAAACCAAATAATAAAGTCGCAGTGGGCAATTCAAAATATGGTGGCCATTTTGGCTGCCATCTTGGATTTTTCTAAAAATTTCTTAGGAGAACCCCTAAGTGAACCCCTATACCAAATTGCATAAATCTAAGTGAAATACTAAAGTCACAGTGGGAAATTCAAAATATGGTGGCCATTTTGGCAGCCATCTTGGATTTTTCCAAAAATGTCTGCGGGGGACCCCTAAGTGAACCCCTATACCAAATTTCATAAATCTAAGTGAAATACTAAGGTCACGGTGGGCAATTCAAAATATGGCGGGCATTTTGGCAGCTACCTTGGGTTTTTCCGAAAAATTTTGACGGAGACCCCAAAGTGAATCCCTACCAAATTTCATAAATCCAAGTGAAGTACTAGCAGCCTTTAAAACTCGCTCTGACCTTTCACAAGGCACGCGGGCTGGTAAAAAATGGTTTACAGGACTGCCAGAATTTTTATAGGCCCGTTTATTTGTGGTGTCAAGTGTCTTTTTGCAACCTTTTCTGCAGACTACAATTTTAAAAAACAACACTTTAGTTTACAGTCTATAAAACTGATATCCAAACAGAGTGGGTTGTGCACTGTGAAAATGGCACTTCGTGAATCATCATATTGATGATTTGTCACGATAATTTTACTCTAAGATCAGTCACATGACAAATCAAATAGCCTTCTCTTCATCATGACTAATCAAACAGCCTCTATGCTTCCCATGGATGTTAAATTTGGGAAGATGACACTTCATCAGTTATTATGACTCACAGTCACAGAGTGCCAAAATCTGTGGGAAGCAACACTCATTTTATGCATATCAAATTTACAGGCTGTAATGATAAAGTTTGTCAAAGTATACTGTCAGAATGAGAATGCACTGAGAAAGGCCCTGGTCTCTTGGGGGAGTTTAGTGGGTGGGTGTTGATAGACATTGCTTGCAGGAATAATTTGGCAATGGTACATAACTACATCATAGCAATGTAGAGAAAGCTGGTGAAGAAGTAGACAATGCCAAGTGTTATACAAACATAATGATCCACTGAGCAACCATGCCTCATCTAGGCATGAACAATTATTTTAAAACACAAGTACTGAAATGGTTTGACTCTCACAGTGCCTTGGAATTATAAGCAATCCTGACACAGGGGCACCTTCTCCAATGATGCTCACAGGCCCACTGCTGGCTGCAGCTGCTCTTGCACCTGTAACCATGGTAACCCCCCATTCATAATGGGCAGGTCCATATTTGTCATTGGCCCCCATTGCTCACTGGGTTGCAGCACTGTGTTCAGAGGGGCAAGGAAAGTGGACAAGTGGACAAGTTGACACATGGACAAGTGGACAAGTGGACAAGAGTCCCATTTCACCAAAAAATCTGTTTAAGCCCTCCTCTATTAACCGGCCTTTGGCCGGTTAAAAAGTATATAAAATTTTCTATCAAGACTTTTCAAAAGGCACAACTAGACCTTATAGGCCAATAGGTGAACCAAACTTTATCCACGTACATGCAAAAGTGATCTCGCTTGAGTGTGGAGCTCTGAGCAAATTAGTCCAGGAGTCGCAGGGGTGTACTCATTTACTGGGGATACTGTACAACATTTTACCCAAGTGATAACAATACCTTCTATGAACTTTGTTTGCTGAAGGTAAAAATCTTAACAAACAACCTTTTTAACTGAGAGAGAGGTTGGGTACAAAACATTGATTTATTGTCATCACATCGGAAGGAAATCAGGATCATAAGCAGACTATAATCAACACTCTAAAAAATGTCTAGACAAAACTGGTTTTTTAAATGGAAAATGGTTTTTTGAAAAACCAAACTTCCATGCAAAAACCAATATGGAATTTTTCGAAAAACCATTTTGGATTTTTAAAAACCAGTTTTGTCCCAAATTTTTTTAGAGTAAGTGAACAAACACAAATCTGACAATAGAGCTGTCTAAAAATGTCTATGAGACACCAAAAATACAGAATTTACCTGATTTTACAAGAAACAAATTAAGAACTTTTTAATTGGGTAACTTACCTTTGCAATCTGATGCATTGGGAAGTTAAAAGGAAGAAAAGAAATCTTCAGTATAACACTAAAATGCAATTTATATTATAGACCCTATGTTTATTAATTAAGGCTCGATATAGATTTAAAAGGAACATTTTACTCACAATATGTGAAAGATCAACACTATCACAAAAGCATATATAGTTCAACAAAATAAGTCTCCCTTACAAAAACTTTAATAATAACTCAAACATCTCTTCTCTGACGTTTACGAAAAGTGACATGTTTGTATTGGCAAGCATATAAACACTGTTGCTGTGTATTTTAATTTTGTTGCTTCTTTTTTGTCTGAGCCAGCAGACCGTCGGTGCACATACCCCTATTCTCAAAACAATAATTAGTTGAGGCGTGTCCAAAAATTGATTTACCAAAAGGTGCTCCACTGCCACTCAAATGATTTCTAATGTCACCAAAGAAACCCAAACAGTAGAGATGTCACAAAACTAATCCTTACTTGGCCACTAAATAATTATGATTTTGAGAAAAAAACTACTCCAGTCACTTGAAGAAGTATGTCTAGTTAGTGGCTCCTCCCCATGGTGAAATTGGTCTTCACTCAAAGGTTTAAAAAAAATAAAAATGGGGTTAAAGACATTTTGTATTCATTGCATCGTCACAAGACCTATTGAAATGGATTCCTTGTGTTGAAAAACATATATTTTGACTCGAAGATCAGTACTCTAGCCAAACTAGCACCAAAGATATGTTAAAAAAGGTGTTCTGGTAGCCATCTTGGAAAAAATCAAAGATGACCACATTAACGTCCCAGAAAAAAAAAGAAACAACAAATTTCAGGATCCTCTGTTCATAAGCTTTCCAGGTCTCTGAAAAACCAAACATTGCAGGCTACTCACTGGGGCAAAGGACTCCGGTGCAATAAGCCCTCCTGCCATCCTCGTCAAAGTTCGGAGTGAGGCTGCACCAACTCCGTCCCAGGGTGGCCGTCGTGCAGTTTGTGAATGTTCCCCCATGGTAAATGAAGGGAAAGTTGCAAGGCTCTCCTGACTCGTTGCTCACTGAAAAAAAGTAATAATGACTTATGGGATAGCTAGAATAGAATAGAATAGAATAGAATAATCTTTATTTATACTCGAGTATATATAACAAGAATAAACAACATCAGCCATAGGCTGGTATTCGAGTAAAAAATATGAGGCTATTTACAAACAACAAACTAAAAACAAATAAGACAGGATAAAACAGGATGTACTGTACAAGTATATACAAGCATACAGATTCTACTCATGATAAATAAAATTAAGGCAATTACTGCAATCTACAGTTTTACATTTCCAATATATCAACTTTGATTTAAAATCACTGACACTTTCACAACTTTTCACATGTACCGGGATAGAGTTCCAAAGTTTGGCACCAGCATATAATACAGATTTGTAACCATAACGTTTTGTCTTATAAGAGTACATTTTGATTTTCTGATCATCTCTCAGATCATAATGCGGAACATTTAACGTAAACATATCATTAAGGTACTCCGGATAACATTTGTTATAGCATTTAAACATAAAAATGGCTAAGCATTTCAATCGCAGAACAAGTAGTGTAGAACTTTGAGCACTAGTCAACAAATTAAAATAATCACTCGTAAAATCTTGTAGCACAAAACGTAAACCTCTTTCATGCAGTTTTTCCAATTTTCTAGTTGTGGTCTTGCTGCAAAAATGCCAAACAATAGGGCAGTAGCCAAATATATAATTTATAAAGGCTGTCATGAGTGCACGTCTCTCATTGAGACTTTTGACCATTTTGGATAACTTCATTATTATATTAAGGTTTTTGCTGGCTTTTTTACACAAGACATTGACATGCTCATTAAAGTTTAACTGAAAGTCAATATTTACACCCAATAGTTTTACACATTTTGAGGACACAATTGCTGTATTATCTATTATAATCTGGTCTTCCTCATTAGGTTTTCTATTTCGATCCAGAAGTAAATATTGAAATTTTGACGGATTTGCCTTCATCATGTTTTTCTTAAACCATTTAATGCACATTTCTGAATTTTTAGATAGAGTACTTTTTACAATATTCAAATTTTGTCCTATTACAGCAATTGTGTTGTCATCTGCATAATTGTACATATTCTCATTAATTACAAAGAGCAAATCATTTATGAAGATATTAAAGAATACAGGGCCTAAAATACTCCCTTGGGGGACACCTTTTCGTAAATGATACCAGTTACCTTTAAAACCTTGTAGCTTTACCCTTTGCCTCCTCCCAGATAAGTACGAAGCCATTAGGGCACAAGCTTCAAGACTAAACCCATAAGCATGCAACTTCGAAATGAACAATTTATGAGGTAAACAATCAAATGCTTTGCTTAAATCCATCAAAATCACACCAACAACATTTCCATTATCTAAAGCACATTTCCATTCATCTGTGGCATTAATCAATACATGTTCACATCCATATTTTTTACGGAAGGCGGACAGTTTATCAGCATAAATTTGAAGGAGGAAATCATTCATTTGGTTCATAAACTGGTTTTCAAAATTTTTTGACATAGCAGTTAGGCAGCTTACTGGCCTATAATTCTCTTTTTTGGAATCATCTTTAGATTTAAAAATTGGCAAATATTCCCCTCTTTTCAGGCTGTCTGCAAATTTGTTCATGGATATAGACATGTTGATTAGTCTTGCCATTGGATAAGCAAATTCTGAGGCTGCTGACTTGAAGAACATTGGAGCAATATTATCATAGCCAGTAGCTTTCTTTACGTTCATACATTTCATATATCTATAAACAGATTCCGCCTTTACACTTTGGAAATTAAATACATTCTGTTGTGAAACCATTGATTTGATATTTGTTATGCTGCTGTGATTTTCATGCTTCTTGATAGCATCAACAACATGTGGGAGACTTACATCATCAAAATTATCTGGCTCCCAATATCATCAGCTATAGAGTCAAAATATTTCCCAAATACATCACAAGCATCTTTTGGATTATGAATAATTTGATCTTGCTCTTTCAATGTGATATGGGTTGAGATACTGCTTTTGTTCGACAAGAAAGGTTTGAAAGCAGCCCAGAAATCCTGGGGTCTACTTGCATTTATACATTTTGTTTTAAAGTAAGTACTTTTAGATTTTTTCAGGACTGCATTTGCATGATTCCGCATTTTCCTGTAGAGTTCCCAGTTTTCATTGGATTTATTTTTCCAGTATCTATTGCGAAGCTGATTTCTTCTTAATATTGCTTTTCTTAATTTTGAGTTCATGTAGGGTACACTGTCTTTTTTCAATGTTTTTTGCTTAAGAGGGGCATGGGAGTTGATTACATCATTAACTGCAGTCTGATATGCCCAAGTAATATCATCGATATCATCAAAGCATTCGAAAGCATGGAAAGGAATACAGTGAATATCAACTCGATACTGGTATTCATTAAACTTTTTGAGGCTTCGATAGTATATCTTACGAGGCACTGAGACAGGAGCATGCATTTTCGTACAAGTGCAGATCATTTTATGACAATCACTAAGTCCTGTGTCAAAAACAATACTTTCATAAAAGCGCCTAGGCATAGTAACTAGGATAACATCAATTAGTGAGGGATTGTTTTTTGACTTAAAACAGGTTGGTTCTTTCACCAAATTTGATGAATTATACAAGTCACAGAAATCATGAAGTTTGCTGCCACTGTTTGCCATGTTAATGTTCATATCACCCATAATAACAACATTACTAGTTTCAGCAAAACATTTCTCACATATTACAGAAAGCTCATTTATATATGAATTATTACAGGTAGACGGCGGTTTATAAATTGACATAAAAATCCATCTGTCTTTTCTTAACCGTACTTCAATGATAATATGCTGAAAATCAGAACACTCATTTTCAAGATCACAGCGTCTAAAATGTGTGATGTCAGAGCGGACATAAGTTACTAAGCCATGAGCTCTTCTTGTCACATCCTTACGATAACATTTAAAGTTTGCAATTTTAACCACAGCATCAGACACATGTTCATCCAATTTGGATTCACCTATACTCAGTATATCAATAAGTCCTTCAGACATCACTTCTTTGACTTCCTCAAAATTTTGTAGTAAGCTGTTTATGTTTAGGTATCCGGACATTAAACCTTTGCTGTGAGCCAATTTGTATTGTTTCAGTACATGGAAAGTGTTTTCATTTTCAGCACTAACATCACAAATAAAATCAGTCTCATTATTAGAATCAGTCTCATCATTAAAATCACACACATTTGATTCATTTTCACTTGCGGAATTTGTATACTCATTGTTAACATTATCAAGTAAAATATCAATTAGAAAGTTATGATTTTCGGACAAACTTTCAGAAGGGAGGAGTTTATCTTGCATTAAAATAATTTTATCACATAAAGTATAAAAATAGTCATTTGCTACATGATCAATGATCCCGGGGCGTTTTCAGCAGTCTCTTTTGATGGAATTGCATGTATCGCCTTTGTTTCGTCGGCACTACCATCATAGCCACCACTTTAGTAGTAGGAGTAGGAGCTAGTCCGTTCGCTGCACAGCTTTGCTTTGTGGCCCAGGCGTTCACATGACCAGCATTTGAGGGGGCTTTCCCATCTACATGAGTGGGTCAGATGGCCGCTCTCACCACAGTTATAACAAGCTGGCTGCTGGGACCTTGTAGCGTTCCGACTTGGTTCAGACTGGTATTTGCGGGATGGTCTGTTTGGCCGGCTCTGGTTGGACGGGAAACGATCGGTGGGTTGGGAGTTTCTCTGGATCGGGTTTCTCTGGATCGGGGGAAACAGCTTTGGGTAAGAATACTCTTCCGTAGACCAAGCTTCGTCATCATTTTGTCTTTGGGGTTTTGCCATGGACTTCCTGACACGCATCAGTATCTGACCCATTACATTTTGGCCAAACCACTGATCAAAGTCTGAACTTCTGAAATCCTGCAACGCAAGGCCAATACCCCAAAGACGACTTTTTGTTGCCTCTCCTATTTGGTTTTCGCCAGTGTCGAGCAGGGCTTCCCTCGCTTTTGTGTTTTGACTGTACTTTGCCATATTTGCAAGGTACAACACACGCTCGCCCTCAGTTTTCCATTTTCCCTCACTATACCCTTTTACGTCTTTGTGGAGGTTGAGTATTTCATAGGGATCATTTGACTTCAAAATGCGTTCAGCTTTGTCATTGTCACCGAAAAATTTGGCCTTAGAGTAACCGAATAGTTGTTCATTACATGAGTACATTTTTCCATCAACTGTAATGGGAGCTTCAGTGTACAGGTTACTAAATACAGAATTTCGGCCATAGAAGACTGTTGTGCCATTTCTCGTTCTGGTGTGTCGACCATTGTTTTGGGTTGGGACAGTTTCAGAAAGAGGGGCTGTATTGGGGATCATGGTGTCACTTCTTTTGGGGTGGGACTTTGGCACATTGAACTTCGTCATATCAGTGACCTTCAGGTTTTTTACGAGTCGACCCATGCCTGCAGGTGTGAGATGCAGTCTGTCAGTGGGTAGGAGCATCGCTTCATCAGGAGTGTTGTCAATATACCCGAAGTTAAGATAATTACTGATAAAGTCAACTTTGAGCTCAGCTGCAAGAGATTTTAATGCCCTGTTGAGTTCATCAATTTTTGTGAGCTCCACCTTTCCATCAAGCCGTGGCAGGACACTGCAGAGTTGAACTGATTCTGCTTTTAGCTTGGCAGCTGCGATAGTCTTCCTTGCATGTCCTGCTATTTTCTTCACCTGCCTTTTTGTTGCGCAGTCATTTGTGCCACAGACTAAGCTTATGGTCTTGTACTTGCTTGGATATTTCTCAGCATTGAGTCCCCTATTAGAAAGTGACCTGTGATTTCATCCTCATCATCTGATTCATCTTCTGAGCTGCTGTCTTCACTATCATCACCCAGAATGTCAGCAAGGTCGCTGCAGTCAAATCTCATCATCCTCCTTTGTAACTTGCTGTTTTGGGCTTTCAGAAGATGACATTCTGATATTTGTTCGTCAAGTTTACTTGACAGATTTTCGCTCATTTCAACTTGTTTTACAAGCAAGCTGTGAAGCATGGCAACTGAGCTACGGATATGCTGCAAGTCAGATACAATATGCCTGCACTTCATGCAGGTCCAAGTTGACTGAGTTGCATTTGGGTGTTGAAATTGGGCACATTCAATGTGAAAGTTCCTTTGGCATAGGAGACAGCGGAGCATATCATGGGTCATCACCCTCGATCTCTTGCAGCCATCCATACACACGGGGGAATCAGGATGATCAGCAGGATCCAGGGAATGATCATGGAGACCAGGAGTTCTGTCTTCAAGTTTTTCATCACTTTCCTCATCACTGGTATCAACAGAGCTGGAGGAGTCTTCTTTCTTGAAGACACTTTCTAGGTATGGGGCAGCAGACTTATGGGTAACACTGTACCCAAGAATGAAAATGTCTTTGGTAACTGTATTCTTCGCCCTCCTATTCTTCAGTTCTTTACTTTCATAGCCAATGAGCGTTTCTTGAAATTTCTTGAATATTTCAAGTCTCAAAGTCTGTAAGACTGGGAGTTCTTTATTTTCTAAAACTTTACAAATGTCACTTTCAGGATACTGGAAAACTTCATTGACATTGTGAAGAAAAGTCTCAGAATAATGGTCATTTTCAATGCCATTCAGCTCATTTAGCTGTGATATACGCAGCATGGTCATGGTTTTTCACAGTCTATCACACCTTGGACAATGGTCAGGCAGAAGTGTGTCTCTATTGTCTTTGGCTTTTTTGACACCCCCTCCTGCATTCAAACCCCAGGGAATGTAATGGGTGGGTCAAATTCAGCAAATTCAGGCCTATGCTAAAAGTTCAACCAAAGATAACACACCTGCACTTATATCCGTAACAATCCAAGGTACATAATCCAATAGACTTATCCTTTAGACACAAGTACATATAAATCAAATTTTGTTATTCCAAGTGATTGTGGTAGAAAATTGCATAATAAACAGAGAGATATTTTCATGTCCAACATGTAAAGCGACACCTGATTAGACATACTCAACTTGTAGACAATGGTGGTCATAGGCGTCGATAAATAAATTTTTATGGGGGGGGGGTGCCAAAAAAAAAGAGTATCCCAAAAATAGATTTAGTACATTTTCAGTCTGAGACTCCCAAAAAAATACTTTTCCAAATTTGTTATCTTTAATTTTTTTTAGTGTACAGAGTTAACTTTACCAAAAGAAAATTTATAAAAGATGTATTTAGAATGTCTTACTTATGCACAGGTCCTGGTCTGTTTCTGGAAAAACAAAATAAATAAATAAGAGTTCAGCATAGAATAATTATTTGTCACGAAAGTTTGCGATCTTAGGTTATGTCAATTCTTCAATAATAGGTATGTCAGTGTTTTTGGTAAAGAACATTGGGAAAAGGTGTATTAGTGTTTTTGGTAAAGTAAGAACATTGGGAAAAGGTGTGTTAGTGTTTTTGGTAAAAGTAAGAACATAGGGAAAAGGTATATTAGTGTTTTTGGTAAAAAGAAGAACATTGGGAAAAGGTATGTTAGTGTTTTTGGTAAAGTAAGAACATTGGGAAAAGGTATGTTAGTGTTTTTGGTAAAAGTAAGAACATTGGGAAAAAGTATTTTAGTGTTTTTGGTAAAAGTAAGAGCATTGGGAAAAGGTATTTTAGTGTTTTTGGTAAAAGTAAGAACATTGGGAAAAGGTACGTTAGTGTTTTTGATAAAAGTAAGAACATTGGGAAAAGGTATGTTAGTGTTTTTGGTAAAAGTAAGAACATTGGGAAATGGTATATTAGTGTTTTTGGTAAAAGAAAGAACATTGGGAAAAGGTATGTAAGTGTTTTTGGTAAAAGTAGGAACATTGGGAAAAGGTATGTAAGTGTTTTTGGTAAAAGTAAGAACATTGGGAAAAGGTATGTTAGTGTTTTTGGTAAAAGTAAGAACATTGGGAAAAGGTGTGTTAGTGTTTTTGATAAAAGTAAGAACATTCGGGAAAAGGTATGTTAGTGTTTTTGGTAAAAGTAAGAACATTGGGAAATGATATATTAGTGTTTTTGGTAAAAGTTAGAACATTGGGAAAAGGTATGTAAGTGTTTTTGGTAAAAGTAGGAACATTGGGATAGGTATGTTAGTGTTTTTGGTAAAAGTAAGAACATTGGGAAATGGTGTGTTAGTGTTTTTGATAAAAGTAAGAACATTGGGAAAAGGTATATTAGTGTTTTTGGTAAAATTTAGAACATTGGGAAAAGGTATTTTAGTGTTTTTGATAGAAGTAAGAGCATTGGGAAAAGGTATTTTAGTGTTTTTTGTAAAAGTAAGAACATTGGGAAAAGGTGTGTTAATGTTTTGGTAAAAGTAAGAATAGCTGTATTAGTGTTTTTGGTAAAAGTTAGAACATTGGAGAAAGGTGTGTTAGTTTTTTTGATAGAAGTAAGAACATTGGGGAAAGGTGTGTTAGCGTTTTTGGCAAAGTAAGAACATTGGGAAAAGGTGTGTTAGTGTTTTTGGCAAAAGTAATAGCATTGGAAAAAGGTAAACTGACCCAAATAAAGAACGCAAAACTATTTCCAGGGCTTTATTTTTCTGTTTATCAATCAGCTGGGCTGTTGAGTTGATTCATATATATGTATAATCAGGTGTCAAAGGACTCATTTCGATAAAATTGTTAAATTCTGACCTTCACATCCGCATCTGCGGCGAGGTTTATCACACTTGGGTATGGTGACTGGATGGGGGTATTAGGCACTCGAAAGAGCAAATTTGATGATTGAGTGTGAAAGCTTGAAGAAAATGATGAAAAAGGCCGCACGATTTGCTTCAGTTGATGCCACTTAACTTGTTAAAATGATGTTGTTCGGGAAGTCAGGTCAGAGTTTGTCACACACAATGATATTGCAATGAAATGCTGCAACTATGGAAACAGGTCAAGGAATGGCCTATATGCATGCAACTGAGTGAAAAAGGCCTCTAGAGGGTCTGTCAAAAAGATGTCTAACAACCTGTATAGCATCTGTAGGATAAATTACAGTACCATATTGTGCCCTTCTTATGCTTTTCTTATGGGGCAGATGTGTGGTTGTGAGAATAGCAAAAGGTGGACAAAGAAAGTGCTGATGTTTACCCCTGCAGCTGACACACAGGTTGTTTGAAGTCTTTCTGATAAACTCTAATGGTTTTTCATTCCATAACTATTTTTTAGGCTGTTTGAAAACTTGTTTCCGCAGTTGCATTGTTCCATTGGAATATCATTGTGTGTGGAAAACTTTCACCTGACTTCTCAAAAAACAAATTTTTTCACAAGTCAGGTGGCACTAAATGAAGTGAATTGTGTGGCCTTCTCCATCATTTTCTTCAAGCTTTAAAATGAAATCACAAGATTTGCCCTAAGAAGTGCCTAATACCCCTGTCCACCTGCCATACCCCAATGTGATAAACCTGGCAACAGACATGCGAAAAATGGTCAAACTTAAGTGATTTCTTTTGATAACTGCTTACACCGAAGCATACACTCAACAGCCCATATGAAGCATATCTAGAAAAATAAAGCCCTGGAAATAGTTTTGCGTTTTTTATTTGGTTCAGTTTATATAAGTGTTTTTGGCAAAAGTAAAAAAATTGGGACAAGGTATGTTAGCGTTTTTGGTGAAAGTAAGAACATTAACAAAAGGTGTATTAGTGTTTTTGGTAAAAGTAAGAACATTGGGAAAAGGTGTGTTAGTGTCTTTGGTAGAAGTAAGAACATTGGGGAAAGATATATGTGACCTGCTCCACCAAAATGAGTTCAAAGTAGGCATTATATATTTCCCTGAAATGAGCAAAATGTGTCAAAAGGTCACATTTTGATGTTTTTTAGCTGTTGGTACCACGTTTTAGAAAAAGTAATTTTCTTTGAATATTTAAGACCACTTAACCAAAAAATTGATTTTAAATTATCTAAATTGTGTATCCCTGTTGATTTTTTTAGTTCTTTCATTGTAATAGCGGGAATTTCAAATGCCATTTTCTCAAAGTTTGATGTTTCGTATCATCGATGTTTGAGGTGACATATCTTTGGATTGGATGGAGATATCAAAACATACTAAACATCATTTTAAAGCTTAATTCCAGTAGAACAAAGTTATTTTCATACCTAGATATGATAGGAGGCCGACTTTGAACCCATTTTGGTGGAGCAGGTCACATATTAGTGTTTTTGGTAAAAGTAAGAACACTGGGTTAAGGTATATTAGTGTTTTTGGTAATAGTAAGAACATTAGGAAAAGGTGTATTAGTGTTTTTGGTAAAGTAAGAACATTGGGAAAAGGTATATTAGTGTTTTTGGTAAATGTAAGAACATTGGGAAAATGTGTATTAGTGTTTCTGGTAAAAGTAAGAATATTGGGAAAAGTTATTTTAGTGTTTTTGATAGAAGTAAGAACATTGTGAAAAGGTATTTTAGTGTTTTTGGTAAAAGTAAGAATATTGGGAAAATGTATTTTAGTGTTTTTGGTAAAAGTAAGAGCATTGTGAAAAGGTATTTTAGTGCTTTTGGTAAAGTAAGAAAATTGGGAAGAGGTATGTAAGTGTTTTTGGTAAAAGTAAGAACATTGGATTAAGGTATATTAGTGTTCTTGGTAAAAAGGAATGACATTGGGAAAAGGTATGTTAGTGTTTTTAGTAAAAGTAAGAACATTGGTAAAAGGTATGTTAGTGTTTTTGATAGAAGTAAGAGCATTGGGAAAAGGTATGTTAGTGTTTTTGGTAAAAGTAAGAACATTGGGAAAAGATATGTTAGTGTTTTTGATAGAAGTAAGAGCATTGGGAAAAGGTGTGTTAGTGTTTTTGATAGAAGTAAGATCATTTGGAAAAAGGTGAGTTAGTGTTTTTGATAAAAGTAAGAGCATTGGGAAAAGGTGTGTTAGTATTTTTGATAGAAGTAAGAGCTTTGGGAAAAGGTGTATTAGTGTTTTTGATGGAAGTAAGAACATTGGGAAAAGGTATATTAGTGTTTTTGGTAAAATTTAGAACATTGGGAAAAGGTATTTTAGTGTTTTTGATAGAAGTAAGAGCATTGGGAAAAGGTATTTAAGTGTTTTTGGTAAAAGTAAGAACATTGGGAAAAGATATTTTAGTGTTTTTGATAGAAGTAAGAGCATTGGGAAAAGGTGTGTTAGTGTTTTTGATAGAAGTAAGGGCATTGGGAAAAGATGTGTTAGTGTTTTTGATAGAAGTAAGAGGATTGAGAAAAGGTATGTTAGTGTTTTTGATAGAAGTAAGAGCATTGGGAAAAGATATGTAAGTGTTTTTAGTAAAAGTAAGAACATTGGGAAAAGGTATGTTGGTGTTTTTGATAGAAGTAAGAGCATTGGGAAAAGGTGTGTTAGTGTTTTTGGTAAAAATAAGAACATTGGGAAAAGGTGTTAGTGTTTTTAAAGTAAGAACATTTGGGAAACATGCGTTTTTTGTAAAATTAAGGACATTGGGATAAGGTATGTTAGTGTTTTTTGCAAAAGTGAGAACAATGGGAAAAGGTATGAGAGTATTTTTGATAAAAGTAAGAAATGTTTTTGGTAAAGGTAAGAACATTGGGAAAAGGTGTGTTAGCGTTTTTGGTAAAAAGTAAGAACATTGGGGAAAGGTGTGTTAGTGTTTTTGGTAAAGGTAAGAACATTGGGAAAAGGTATGAAAATATTTTTGATAAAAGTAAGAAGTGTTTTTGGTAAAGGTAAGAACATTGGGGAAAGGTGTGTTGTTGTTTTTGGTAAAAAGTAAGAACATTGGGGAAAGGTGTGTTAGTGTTTTTGGTAAGAGTAAGAACATTGGGATAAGGTAGCCCTGGACCCCTGGGACAGGGGTCATGAATCCTCCCATTGAGAAATCTTGAGATTTGAAGGACATGGTCTGGGAGAATTAAATTTTCATCCTTTAATCTCTCATTCAATACTAATTCATTGGTACATTTCTAAAATACACCTTTTTTGCTGCTGACTGCACCTAATTTGATCTTCTATAGTCACTGGAATAACCGAGAAATCTTCCTTTGAAACAGCAAAAATGATTTTTATCCTTATACATTGAGAAAATGGCGTCTTCTCGTTGGCCCAGACAGGGTGATGTCATAACAAACATCTATGACATCATAGATACTCTTGGTGACGTCACAAGGGTGACATCACATATCAAAGTGAGGCTGATGACCGTTTTACAACTTTTTTTTTACATTTCTCTCATATGAGAGTCACTTTAACCATGCTATTCTTCATGGAAATGCTTTCAAAAGTAGTGCCGTCAGCAGTTAAATATGTGGGCTACTCAAATCCAAAATTTCATCATATTTGGATAAGAATTGTTTCTTGGAGACCATTTCTCCCATTACCATGTCAAAATCTCAAGCATGGGTCCCAGGGCTAGGGATAAGGTATGTTGGGGTTTTTGGTAAAAGTAGGAACCATTGGGAAAAGGTATGTTAGTGTTTTTGATAAAAGTATGAACATTGGGAAAATATATGTTAGTGTTTTTGGTAAAAGTAAGAACATTGGGATAAGGTATTTTAGTGCTTTTGGTAAAAATGTGAACTTGAAAAATGTGTTTTTTCCCCTCACTGATTTTGGCTACAGAAAAAAATGATTTTGAAAAAACAAGGCAAATCAAGCTATTAATCGTGGACCAATCAGAACAGAGAATGGACGAGAGCAACTTCTTCTTCTTCGGTAGATCTACCCTCTACTTACTTTTTCCAATTTCTGGCTCTTTGTGTTCTACTAGTTTCACGTGAGGCTGGGCCAGCACCAGCGCTGAAAAACATGAAAATACATAACACATTTTACAAATATCTGGCATCTGAACATCTTGATTATTCAATGTTCCCAAAAAAGAAAGAGTTTATGCAGTTAGTGAGAAAGTTAGAGTCCTAACATTTGGCAAAATCCTGTTTATCGAATTATATTGGGACTTTCTGTCCATGTGAACATTGATTTGAGGAGTTTAATTAACTTTGGCTTCTGGTGTAAAGTTTGTAAGTGCTAGGTGACTAAGTGGTTACAGTTAAGCACAGGTTTGCTTGCTCCAGTAAAGGTATTGCCTGCAATGCCCTGCATGGGTTCGAACCCCGGATGGGGAGCACAAAATATTTTCGGCTTCCTTTAATGGAAAATCCCTGCTGAATGTTGTCTGGATGTGACGTTAAATAGGCAGCCCCTTACATCAGTGTCTGTGCTGGGCAAGTAAAAGATCCCCCACAGGGGGTAGATGAGTGGCATGTGCAGGACTCCTGCTCTCTCTCCCACCTCATCTCATAAATCAACCCTCATGAGCGCCAAGAACTAGGTTTAGAGGGTTGCACTTTTCAGATATCTCTATCTATTTGTTAAACACAAACCGCCGCTAACAGGCCCGATGTTTAAAAGATTTGGAAATCTCACAAATAGACGATAAATAACCGGAAAAAGGAAGAGTTTCAAAATTTGAGTCTACTTACCAACTAGAAAGGAAGAAAGAAGTCTAAAGGTTAACCTGATCCCCATCATGCATTCCACACAAATTGCCTAGAGGATAAAACTCCAATTGTGCTATTACATCAACAAAATAGTATAAAATGTCTCTTTACAGCCTGTGTACTGAATTGTATAAGCCCTATATCACAGTTTGCATACAAATTTGCTATTTTAATTGATTAGTTGATTATAAAGTGAATAAAAAATAATTTGTTGCATGCTAATGATGTAAATTTCAACTAACTTTTAATTATTAATCATATTGGCCTGTAGAGCTGTGGGTGTCATAAAAAATAGCTAAGTCCCTCTTTTTGTGCATATGATGTCAAATATTGTCGAAACAAACAGTTCATCATATTTAACTTTTTTCATAAAATTATATGAAATGACAAGCAACAAAGCAAATAAAACAGATCGAGGTAGTAGATAAAGAAAATAATATAGACTATTTAGGGGCCGACCAGATGATCTTTGGGATAGGGGGTGCGCTATGGATTGTTGGTGAATAAAAAGTTTGTTTGAAACATGACACCGGAAAAAGTCTGACACAGGTATCAGTGTGAATTTTTTTTAAAGTTTGTTTCTGCCTGTAGTTGGAGTGATGTAATGATAAAACTACAAATAGGTTTTGGGTCGGAGTCCCCCCAAGTATCATGTGGCCATCACCTTACAGCTTACAAGGCAAATATATTTTGATGACTTTCCTAAACTCAGTATATTCAGCTTCAGACCATTTAATACTTATACATGGTTCAACAACCACACATATGGAATTCACAGTTGAATTGCTTCACTCCAATGAACTGAGGTTCCAAACTGGTCACTACAACCAACAGTCAATACCAAATAATGCCAAACAAGATAATCCTGCTTGCTATTTTGTAACAGGGCCCCACAAAAAAACTGTCAGAGCATAAGAATATATCACAGAGCAAGGGACCTTTTGCCCAAGAAAAGATAATTGAAACATTTGAACATCCATTTATCCACATGGAATTTTTCATGGACTATAAGCTATATTGCATGGGATATCTATTATTTGGAATGGCTAACATGACAAATCCTAGGATACTTATTGACAAGGAAGGTACGAGAAAATTCTCCTATGACCATGTCAACACAGAATTTTTTGCCAACTCACATTGAAAATTCTCCTATGACCATGTCAACACAGAATTTTTTGCCAACTCACATTGAAAGTTTGGAGGCTGTTGGTCAAATATCCAAGAGTTTAGGTCCACAGTGACTACAAACACAGTTCTAAGTGGTTTTCTATAGCTGACAGTAATTTTATTTGATACTAGCATAGTACCCGTGTAAAGACGGGTAGCGCGGGTGCATTGGTACTGTATTGTTTATTTGAGCCAAATAGTAGACATGTGAATATGTCAACATGATTCCTGTAATAATTGTGCATGACAAATTCTTAATGAAAAATTGCTTCTGAATCTCCAAGGGCCTGGTTCCGCCATGCTCCTGGACCTATAGGCCTATGTTGGACAGCGGTTTAAATTTGCCTTTGCCTGATTGAGGTGAAGTTGTCGTGTTCTTATCACTCTATACAGTACATAAATGCCTAATGAAAGGTGAGAGCATCCGTCCAAACCTAAATGTTTTGCCTCATTCATTCCTTGCCTCATTCATTCCTTCCCACTTTGATTCCTTCGCTCCCTTCCTTCTTTCTATAGCATTTCCAATTCCTGATTTGGGGGATTCTCCAATACAGACATTCTGAGTGGCTGCTGTGATTGAAAATTTGCGAGAAAAACAATTGAATATATATTTCGTTTTTAGGTCTATAAGTAAGTATTTGGAAGTTTTGACATATTTGAGTAATTACAAACACAGTCCAAGCATATTGGGACAGGCTGTAGCAAGATATTATGACTGCCTACTTTTCTTCTAGAGTACACTGTAAATTTTGAATTTTCAGTTAGCTTAATTGACTGAGTGAGATGGTTGCACAATTCCTTTGAGCCAAGATAGCTTGTTGTTTGCAAGTTATAACAACATAAAGATTATCATAACTCAAAACAGCAAGCTATCATGGCTCAAACAAATTGTGCAACCGTCTCACTCAATCATTTGAGCTAACTCAGAATTTCAGAATTTACAGTTTAGTGAAAGTTTGTGCTAAAAGTGAAACCACTCGCCATGAGTAGCTACTGCTGTATGAGGGGGGGGAGCGATATATCTGTTTTAGACCTGAATAATTAGCAATTCGGAAGTTAAGATACATATGAGGGGGGGGGAGCGATATATCTGTTTTAGACCTGAATAATTAGCAATTCGGAAGTTAAGATACATCTGATGCATTTAGAACACAGTCTGGGCATAACAGGACACACTTGTAAAATATTAATATTATGATAAGCCATAGCTGAGAAGACCCGTTACAAAGGGATATTGGGAATGTGAATTTTATATATGTATATAGATGAATTGACTTTTTCTGAAACATGCCAATGTTTTGGTCAAACAGATAGTCATGTGCACTTTGTACAGCATGTACAGTGCTGCTAAGTTGTTGCACCATGTTATATGTTAAGCCTATACATTATTTATGTCAAGTTGTTGCACCATGTTATGTTAAGCCTATACATTATTTTATTACTTGGTATACATTTATATTTACTTTTATTATTGTACTATTCATTTCAACATTCTTGTTGCTAAATAAATATTTACTTACTTACTTACTTACTTATAGTGAGAGAGCTGTGAACACCATGACCGCCATTGCATGCATTGACTTGGAAATGATTTTATTTTGCCAATGGTCCTTCCTGCTCTTTTGCCTGTTTGTCCAAATCTAATGTCAACGATGCTCAATTTTCAGCGTCGATTAAAACCAACTTACATTGGAAGTCTCAAAGACTTTAAGACACATCAAAGTCACATTTTTGATTCTCAGAATTCAGGCTGTCTACTAGTTGACCACTGTTTCATTGAGAGTGCTTTTTTTAGCCTTTGCAGAACATATGCTGCCATGTGTTGCCACCTAGTGGCTAGTGTGCAATTCGGACAATTCCATGAGCTCCATTGAGCGGTCCACAGAAACTGAGTGTGAGGAACTCGCACAACTTTTGTCTGGAAGAAACCAGGGCTGGTCTTAGTGTACTGATGGCCTTGTCTACTTCCTAAGAGAAATTGATCACCAATTCTGACTCAGGTTTACCTCAATATTAAATAGAAACTTTGTGAATGTGCAATAGAATGGCGTGTGAAATGCTAATCCCATGTTTATGTATTTAGTCAATAATCCAATGGTTTGAAGGCATTTTATTATTGATGATGTCTATTCTGAACAATTATGGAAAGCCAAGCTCAGCGGTAGCACGGTGGGCTGCTTAAATTCCATGGGGCCCGGGTTAGTTTGCCAGGCTGGGCAATTAAGCTTTTATTTTTATTGGTGTTTCACCGTGTGCACCTTGCCTCATTACAACATAGTCCTTACTATCCCAGGCCTCATTCTTGCGAACTGTACATACAGGATCTAAACCCTAACGTCCCTAATATGTTGCCTCTGAAGCCCATCATGGATGATTTGATCTGGAAAAAGAGGCAAAACTTTGCCTGCTTCCAGTTATGACTGAGACTATGCTAAGAGTCAAGGACTACCAGCATAGTGAATTTACTATTTTCCAGCAGGGGGAGTCTTTCTGTTTATGTGTAAACACATGCTGCCCCCTAGAGGAAGAGTGCCATTGCTGCCATTACAGCTGTATATGGGGTATGGTGTATGGACAGGTTCTCCTGCTTACTCCCAAGGTAAACTACCGATAAGAGAAATTAAACAACTACATATTTTTATATATATAATAATAGTTTAATTCTGTTTTTAGAATGAACATAAAGAGCTTCGTATAACAACATATACAAATATACAACACAAAAGTCTTTGATATAACTACTTCTACAAAGACTTTGTACAATGCTCCGCACACAACAGAGTAGAGAGCACATGGTTGGTCAAACAAAATGGCGGTCATTCAACGTATAACACAACATAGAACAAGCGTTACCGCAGGTCGTAAAGACGGCGATAACAGATAAACCCTTTTCTTCGTACAGGTAACAGTACAGTAACAGTGGCGGACATCTTTTCACTGCTTTAAATACATAAATAGACATGAACAAACGTGGTCAACATAATCAAAGTAAGTCGCTGTGTAACAGTTACTCAGTTCTTTCAGAATATTCTTAAATTCTTACAGAGATTTATAAGGAAAGACAATAATGTGGAAACGGTACATCTGAATGTGACGTAACAATAACACGAAAGATTAATGCGCTTGGCATCCGTGGCAGGGCAAAGTTCGTTTACATCCTAAAAAAAAATGAATGAAGTATCACTCAAGTGTAGCTAATAAATATGCAAATATTGCAAATATATGCCGAATACAAAAGAGTAAGAAAGATTTTCTTTCATCCCTGCCTTCAATTCAATTGTTCACAGTTCAAGGCCTGAGATATTCAACTTTACTATTCATGACATAAAATGGCGCTCTAAGAGCAATTCAGACAATTCCTAGCTACTTTACAATTTTAATTCTTGTATTGTTATATATTCGCAATCAAGTCCACATTTAGGAACCTCCATTGGAACTCCTTTTCGAATAATTTACAGATTACTTGTGAATTACTTTTCATCTAAAAACCTATGCCGTATGAATACATCGATAGAAAACGAAGGCAACACATGAGAAAAGTGAATTAACACAGCGCGCCAGACGACACCTTTGGCAGTTTGACTGAGAGGATGTCGACTGCAAAATATTCGTGAGTTTGTCGCTAAAGAGACAACAGTTCAGTCTTTTACCCACGCTGCCAGAGCATGGGTCAAGTCTTGCGTCTCTTGGACAGTTACATGATGCATGTAAGGCAAAGTTTCGCTAGTGTTATTGTCAAGCACCCTGTAAGGCTTGTAGTCCATGAAGTATATAATCAATAATATCCCATAATAGTCTTTAGTATAAAATACCACTAACAGGGGGCGTAGTGTAAGTGGTTCGTGTGACTGTGGTTGCCGTGGTTGCCGTGGTACGGGAAAGTCTGCATTGGAGGCGACTGATGGATCGGGGGCGGCGGCTGGATGGGCGGCATGCCGTGTACCATGGGCATCTGCGGCACTTGAGGGGGAGGTACGGCGACAGCCTGCGGGTGCTGCGGATGCTGCGGGTGCTGTGGGTGGTGACCGTTCATCATCTTGTGGTACGCCTGTTGCTGGTAGTGGTACTGCATGTGGGGAGGGGTCTGGTTGTGAGAAGAGTCTGAGTGGGAGTGCGAGTGAATGTCTGAGTACGGTTTGATGATACGCTCGTGGCTCGGCGCCCTCTGCACCACGTGGTACGCCTGGAGGGCCGAGTAATGCTGCTGGTCGGGGTGCTGCTTGTCGCTGTGGGGAGGGGACGTGGGGGGAGGAGGGACGCGGGTGCGAATGAGCTTCTTCTGCGTTTGCTGTCTCTGTCTGCGAACGACAATCACGATAGTCACAATCACCAAAATGACGAGGACGGCAGCTGGGATGGCGATGATGATTGGCAGGGAGAAGATGGACTCCGGTCCTCCTGATCTCGTTATGGGAGCTGCAAGGGAAAAGAATAGGGTTAGACTAATGTTGCTAGCACAAATTTCAAAGATCAACAGAAGCATTCAAAGAAGTATTTCTTCACTTCTCTGTAGAATGCTCAAGAATAAGGCATGACCCAATTGGCACATATATATGTAGCAGCAATGTTAGGGCGTCATAATGTTTGTGAAAATTACATAGGATTGTGCGGTAGAAATGAAATCACCACATTGTGAAGCAACATCAAAGATATGGAATTAGCATGTTCACGTCGTGGCAACATCATTTCTACCATACAGTTCTAAGTGACCAAGAAAAGAGCCACCAATTACTTGACAACATTGTGTTTACGTTGTGCGCTCCTTGAGGCAGCATTGATGGAACAAATTAACATTACCCCACAAAAACATTCAGTTTGTGCAGTTTGCGGATGGTGTCATTGATGACTGGTGGTCAGATTAAGGGACATTATTATCCTTAAGCAATTTTCACCAGCAATTGAAGTGATTGGCCAAAACTGATACCTGGTTTGTTAAAAAAATTTGTAAATGGATGACTTACCAGGCAAGACTGTGAGGTGAGCGCTCTTGAAGTTGAAGCCCATGGAGTTGGCCCCCAGACAGATGTACATGCCCGAGTGCTGCTGGGTCACTTGGGGAATGGTCAGTTTGTTGAGGAACGAGCCATCCCTTTTCGACCACACTTTGCCCGTCTTGAGAACGATGAACCGTTGCCCCTTGACTTCGATCGTGACATTCTGAAGATGCAGCCCTGAGCCATGCTCCACTCGTTTCAGCCACTGCAAGCAGAGAAAAAGGATGTTGAATATCTTGAATTTGATTGTGAAAGTTGATAGAGAATTTTAGTCAGACTTTCCTGAAGTCTTCACAGGTACTTTCAGCCACAATTTTATTTTAGTTGAGGGAAAAAATTACAGCTTTGTTGGAAAAATTTGGTTATACTTATACAATCTTCTTCTGGTAGTTTTATGAGTCATCATTTATATTGTGGACATTTCTGCTATTTTAATTGTGAAATTTTTTAATTAACCTCTAGTGTCAATAGAAAGCAACCAATGTCTCCCCCTGGTGGATAGTGCAAGACTCACCTGGATGGTTGGCTCAACGTCGCTGTGAACTTGACATTGGAAGGATGCCGCTGCTCCATACTCCACAGTACTGTTGATGGGTGTCGGTTCACTCACAATGGGGGCTGAGAGGCGGTCTGCAGAGAGAAAGAAAATTACATAAGAAACATGTTTATAACAGTCATTTAGAAGGATTTGCACCCTTGCAAGGCCTTTGATTCTTCAAATATGCAGGCCTCAACATAATCTTGACATTCTCAATAAGACATTCTCAATAAGACAGTATCGATTTGGCCTATTTTACAATTGTACATGTCAATTTTCACAACTGATAGGGACTGTATTTTTTTGAAAGATAATTAGTCATTCTTTGCTCAGACAATAGGAAGAATTGTCATTAATTGAAAAGTAAAATATATTATTTATTTGCTTCCAAAGCACGTTCCATTTTTCAGAGCAAGTTAGTCAGGTGCAAGAGTCACAAAACAATTTTCTGTACATACCTATGACTTCGAGGGTGTACGTGTAGTTGATGGCTCCTGCGAGGTTGAACACTTTGCATGTATAACGTCCGCTGTTCTCTTTCTCAAGGTTCCTCAATCGGAGCGTCCATCTTGACTCAGCGATCGTGTCTTCGCCGTCTTCCGCGTCTCCCCATTCGGCCTCCAACTCGGCGGGAGTCTCGGGGTTGATCGGCTGGTTGTCCTTGAACCACACAATGGCCGGTTTGGGTTTGCCGGTCGCCTTGCACCGCAGACGGATGCTGCCACCTGCTGGACGCATCAGGTTGGACGGACGCATCTGTTCGGGCTTGATGAACATGGGTCGCTCTGGAAGAAGAGAAAAAAGGGTTAATACTGTGTATTGACGAAAAAGACATGAAGGTAGGCAAAGTTACATCATCATTTAATTAGTTTTTATTGTGGAAAGATAAATGAATGAATTTGTCTTTGCGTCAGCATTGCCAATTCCGCAAAATAATAATGTCTTTAGGTCCTCAACCGTCTTGAAGCGAAGTTAATTCCTACCAGTCACTAAAACATAATGTCATCTGATCTTAATATTCTTTTGGCGATAATTGAAAAGATTTTGGAACATTCGATTGTTCACAAGGAGACAGCACCAGAAGATCTTTATTTTATTCGAACCTCAGGCATGATTCTTTTTGATGTTACACATTGTAATCAGTTTGTTGAATGATATTGATTTGATGCTAATGGAAATTTGTGTAAATTAGCACAACTTACCACCTAGTCCTTCGATATCGTAATCGTAGTCCAAGGGAGGAGGAGTCCACGAGGTGTCATTGTTGTCTGCTGCAAAGAGAAGAAATCAGAATGAGGCTAATTGTAAGAATCAGAATGAGGCTAACAATTAGAATAAGGGCAAATAGCGTTTGCGAAGATCATCTGTTATGAGGTTAGAACAATCAGAATTATCAGATTGAGGCTAATCACAAGAATCAAAATGAGGCTCACAACCAGAGTGAGGCTAGTAATAAATCGAATGAGGTACAAATGAGTAGTTTATGATCTGAATTGCCAGGTGAGGCCATTGTTCTGTTTATCTTGACACTCCATTAGAAGCTGTGAATATACTGACAGCCAGACATAATTAAAGTGGAGGGCAATATAATGGCATAATCAGTGTGTCCACCCCTTGAATAAATTAGCATGTCATTAGCATAAGTAATGATGAGTTGGCACAGGGTCAATAGACGTTAGATCCCCAGGGCATGGCCACCATTCAACTTGATTTTGGAATGAACTAGTTATTAGGGAAACAGGGAACAACCATCTTCAGTCTTGAGCCAAAAAGACATGAATGAGGAATGCATTGAAATCACCAGTGAAGGAGCAATCACCTCCAGGGCAAACATGTCTCATGGTCTCTCTTGTAGTCTCTTGCAGTCGGTTGGCCTGTGTCATTGGAGAATAGTCTAGAACTAATAGAAATGCCATACACACTGCATTTCACAGGTATCAGGTAGTACTTTGAAATTCCCTGCTAATTGAATAGAAAGACCATTTTTTCTGCCCTCTGACAGGCGGTGCAGGTCGGTTGGCCACACAATGGTTGTAATCACAGGACTAATGCCCCCTCCTGCAATCTGAGATGGCCCCTCAAAATCACACCCAGACATCAAGGGACCAGCTCCTAACATGTCTTTTTCCATTTCTTTCTTCTTTTTAATTTTCTTTCTCATTTCCTGAAGTTCTCCTCAGTTCCTGCTTGCACAAAGTGTGATATTGTGGTCACCCTTTGAACACAGAAGCAGCTAGGGGACTCACTGACAGTTGGCATGAACTCAACAAAAGCTTGGAAAATGCAAAGCATTCCTAACTCAGAGCTGAGCTTCAATTGAAGAAACAAATTCATTTGCAAGACCATTGAGCTAGCCAGGTAAAGAATACATGTATATCTCCATGCAGGAACCCTTATTCATGCTTGTTACAACAGCAAATATATTTGACGAATGGCAACACATAGCTGTATATTTGTGCATCATGCCAGGCATCCCACCTGCATTCCCTTGCAATATCTCATAATTGCATGTCTCCCCCTCTGATATTTACAGGTATTGCCCCTCTGATCCCAGTGAGATCCAAGCCCTTGATCCAAAAATGTTTTGATCTCTGACATTTCAGCTGTCAGGGCCCCCTCACGGATAACAGGAGGACCACCCAAGTCACGTGCAACTCCCGTGTAGTCTCGTGGTCCCTGTGGAGAAAGGGCAATTTGGGCAGGTGGGTGGAAATACAGGGGTGGATGAAGACACAACCAGAGAGGGTTGGTAAAGAAGAGAGTAGCCTAGATTCCATGATATCTTCAACTAGGGGATAGGATCCGCCCCAGGACATAACAAGACGGTGAAGGGCCGAGGATAGACAACCATTCACCTGCCCCAGACTCCTTCACTCTGGGGCTCCCTGACCAGGGCCATGAGCAGTCCACTAACTATTCCCTCCTTCTCAGGTCCATCATGGTCACAGTGGGAAGTGAGAAGCCCTTGACCTCTAGGTCAGGAATTGGGTCAAAAGCCAGGAACTAGGGCAAAGGTCAGAGTGCAGGTCAACAGGCAGGAGGGCATCCAATCCTTCTGATTAAATATCAAACCAAAAACTGAAAAGGCCAAAATCCAAGGTAAGATTTTCTAGGTTCAAGAAACAATCCTTAATCCAAAAACCACTCAACAGCAGTAGGGCAGAAACTCTTGGGTCAATACTGATTTAATTCCTTTCTGGTGAACACCAAACTTTTTCAGCAACCTGTGGAGAGCCCAGCCGCTGCTTCCAGTCGGCTGTAATGCAACAACCCTGTTCAAAGGGAACTTCTCAGCAGGACTTCCAATCTTGGTCCCCAGCAGGACCCTTGGTCGTCCCAGGCAGTGCTAGGCAGGAGACAGGGAGGAGGCACCAGGGGCTGGAGGCCAGGGGAGGGCCAGGGGAGAGCCTGGGGAGGAGGCCAAATGTGGGAAAATGGCAAAAACTTGCAGTTGCCACTCTATAATGCATTACAAATGACATAGCATGAGTCTCATGATGTACATGATGCTTATTATTAAGGCATAAAAAATAATTTAGATATGACAGCTGAGAAGTAAATCAAACTGGAGTAAGTTTGTGACAGAGAGAAGGTATATATATATATATATATATATATTGAAGAAATAGGCAGACAGGAGTGCAAATGAAATGCAAAAATTCCCACAAATGCTCTCCAATGTAGAATTATTCTGACCATGTCCTTTGCCCATCTTGTATAAGAATATGTGATGTATATTTCAGGTTATTTCTGAAGAGCAAGCCCTTCACCTGCCTGTAAGACAACACTCGGTCCACACTGCAGTTTGCCCATTTCACCTCTAGCCTAGTAAAGAGCAAACAAGGTGCAGTTTACAATCCCATGCTGCCATTTCAAGAGGGTGTCAGCAAACATCAAGGGCTTTAAAGGCTCTTCTGCCTTTTAATATTCTACCTTTTTGGGAGTATAATGTACACCTGAGTGACTGGATGTGACTGTGCTTTGAATTTTTGGGGTATCTTCAAGAATTTCTATTTTCCGTGGCTAAGTCCATCAGCTCCTTCTTTATCTAATGCCCTATTGGATAGCCTCTATCCTCTTCCCTGTCTCTATCTCCTTGCATCCCTGCATGTATCTGTTTCTCAAGTGAGTTCTTGGCATTGCACCTTGTTTGAATACAAAACAAGAAGTTCTCCATGATACTGGTGATAGAGCCATGCTGTAGTTGCAATCACATTTTGGACCAAGAGGCTTCATAACAACAACCAACCAAGACTCCAAGATAGTTGGAGGAGGGTTGAGGAGACCCAGGTCTGCCCTTTCCACCTCCCTGGACCTCCTTGGCCTGGGTAAACACTGTGCGCCGGAGGAGGTCCAGGGAGGTCCAGGGAGGCTAATGCACACGTCCAAGATGGAAGAAATCAAGCAAAGGAAGCCAACAACTACATGTAGAAGAGGATGGAGGCATCATGCAGCAATGACATGTACATTTTAGCCTCAGTCTCCTAATTAGCCTGTTAGGTAGTTTCAGAAGGGTGTAGCACATGTGCAGTGCAGTTCTGTCCTGTTGACTCCTGTTGACCAGATGAGCCATAACCCACCTCTGCCACCAAATTAGCGCAAGAACAATATTCCTCTTCTCTTAATTAGACCTGACTACTCCCAGTCTGATGTTTTTGGGGGAATGCAGGGGCTGATCTTCAGGCTGATCTTAGAGGTTATTTAGACAGATGCAGGACGTACGGAGTCCAAGGGAGAGTGTGAGCCTCTAAGAAAACAGAATATTTGAGAAAAACAAAATAGAGCAGCTGGCATTTCTGGTCTTAAGCCTGATCAAGTGGACAGCTGCAATTAGTAAAACAAGAAACGAGCAAAGACAAACTGCCTAAATATTTGCTCAAAGCTGACAAAAACAAAAATACTGCAACAACTACAGCTGCTTAGGATCTTGTTGGGAAGCTCAAAGGAGAGATCCTGCATGGCATGGGGAGGAAAAAACTCAAAGAAGACGTCCCTGACTGAGCTTAGAGGAGCTCTCTTGGCGGGAAGACTGTTTGAGCTGCTTGTAAGTTCTGTAGTCGACTGAGGTAAGAGCATGAAGTAAGATCACTCAGGCAGGAGCACCTGTAATCAGAGGTAACATCAAAGGCCACCGCAGGAGGAACTCTTGAAAGGGAGGGGTAGGCAGGTAGGGGGCACTGGGGCAGGTTAGTCAGCGGGGATGAACCAGGGGGATTTCTTGCCCGCCACCTGCTGAGCCCCGGCAGATGCCTTCCCCTCTGCCCCTCCTATAAACACCCTGAAGGCAATCTGGCAGGTATTGCAGGTAGTAGTCAGGTACTGCAGGTAGTAAAGGGTTGTACACAGTATCAGATAAGAGCGAAATGACTGCAACATTGCAACACAGAACAACCAGCAACTTCCACACACCCAGATGAGAGGCTACTTTCACAAGAGAAGTGTGAAGTCTGTACTACACCCAGTAGACTACACCATGTGCATTGTTTTGGCCACATTGCAATCACCATCTCACCACCCTAAATACCTTCCGTAGATCACTGACACACCTGACCCAAACACCTGTGCCGATCAACCTCCAATCCACTCAGCCAGTTATCGCCCAAACATTTGCCATTTGCCTCTCGGGCCTCTGTTTACTAAAGAGCAATGAACTGTGATACAACCCACTCTCGGGCAGTGTGTGCATATTATAAACCTCAGTGTGATATCTGAGTTTATCCCATGTCTAGCCAACTTTTGTCCCTCATACTGAGCTTTTCCCTGGTCAATACAGATTGAGAGAGGGAAATACAACAGAAAGAAACAGGGATATATTTAGTTCAACCAATCAAATTCCTTTGGCTAATAAGCCAGCAGGGATATACTGAAAGATAATGAGATCAACAGGGATATACTGGAACTGACCAATCAAAAGACAACAGTGCCCCTATATATCATGCTTATTAGCATGTAGATACCAGCATATTTGCGGATTGTTGTGATTTAAGGCAATTAAGTGCTACCAATTAAGAGTATTGATTTTTTTGTAGCACAGCTGCATTCACATTGAGTGCTTCAAACTGTTTTACATTGATATAAAATAAAAATATTTACAAAAAAAATACATGGGATAAAAAGGTTATACCATGGGTTGCGGCAGTATATCCCTGGTATAGTCACCCTCGACCCGTATATCCCTCGACCCTTCGGGTCTCGGGATATACTGGATCTTGGGTGACTATACCAGGGATATACTGCCGCAACCCATGGTATAACCTCATAATACAAGAGTCTTACTCTTACAAAGTTGGTATAGGAACTTTCGCAACAAATGCTCCAAGCAGCTAGCCACAGATGGCACTGCAGAGAACCCAATACTGACAGCTGTGAAGTGTAAAGTGACTATCTATCAATCATAACTTGTTGACCACTATGCACCTCATATATTGCAGTACAGTGCCCAGTAAATGTTGGTCAGACTTGCACTGACCACTGCCTTACAATCATCCACCAAGCAACTTTCTTCTGACTTCAGCCTCAACATACTGGCCCAATCTTGCATTCACAATGTTTGACATCTTTGGCATTTGTTATGAAACCCAGTGTGTGTACATTTCCCTCACTATCTCAAGAATTCCCAAGAACCAACAAGACCAGGAAGACCAGCTGTTGCCTCAAAGACCACTAAAGACCAACAACCACTTCCAAAAGTCTTGCAATACTATGGGTCAGTATGAGACTTGCATGAGGCTCAATCATAACATCCACTCTGCACAAGTTGCTGTTGGAAGTGCTTCCTGTGGGTGAGACTCTTGTTTTGGCTGCCATATTGTATTTTTCTGGTTTTCACAAACTTTCAGGTGTATAAGCATACTTATGTTGAGTTTTTCTTGTAAATCCTTGTGGCAGTAGGCTATTTGGGAGGAATGTCTCCTTGGAGATGCATGAGTGTTGACCAATGCATTTTGGATGCAAGTAACTTGTGAATGAATATAGGCCAAGTTGAAATCATAGAGATTCTCGTATAATCTTATACTGGCATAGCAGCTTTATCTTCAGTGAAGAAGCCACAGGCCTCAGAGCCTCTCTTTCCATGACCTACAGACCCTTTCATTTTGCAGACCACTCGCCCCGAGGCCACCCAAGACCTCCTTGGAATTAATCGCTGGTCAAAACGGCTCCAAATGCAGTTGCCTCTGCATGAACCTCATAAAGCAAACAGAGCGCTCAGGTGCCGATCTGACTAATCATCCGACGGCCGTCAAAACGTCGGCGGCCTAAGCAGATCCAGGTGCGAACCCTCAAACAGCTTGCAGGGCGCCATTTCTCACCCCTCTGCTGACCCCCCCCCCCCTCATAAGATTCAGAGATCAGGGTCTAGAGGGAGAAGGATCCAGTTTGAAAGCAACAGGTGAATTGGATCCTACCTTGATGCAGTCATTACATTGTCCGGCAGGTCAACAACAAGTGTTAGAAATTTATGATAAGTCACTGAAGGGCGAGGTTAAAGAGAGTATACCTAAAGCCTCTGAAATGTATTCTCTTTTTCTTTTATATCGGCTTATCACATCCAAGTCAGCCTTGTCATTGTTAGTCCCCTTTCAAACTTCAACTTGACTCGTTCCCATTAAGTATCTGACCCCCCCCCCCTTTCCTCCCTCTATCAAGTTGCATGGTAGCTGCTTTGTTCACACTTTTTTCATCAACTTTTTTCAGCATTTTTATCCAGCAGCAAGTCTGGTTTCCATTATCACGAACCACTGCTTCTCAAGATTAACCCTGAATGTTTTCTCACTCTGGGGTCATTAAAAGGCAACAATGGTGTCAACACATGCCACAAATACCCTGCTGTGGAACCCTCAATATATATGTTAAAAAAAGCTGCAGCCATATTAACATTGTGTAAGATTTGGGCAAAACTACAAGTTATCTTCATATTTTGGTGAAACTTCAACTTGCTTGATTATAAAGAAGATGGAACATTATAAAGAAACTTACGCATAATCCAGACGCGGAAGTCGAAGCTGACGCTGCCGAATCCATTAGTTGCCGTACACCGATAGAGTCCGGCGTCATCCGGATGAGCTTCCTTTACCTTGAGATTCCTGGAGGTCATCCGGAACCGGAGCCAGGCGTTGGTGACCAGTTCATCGTCCTTGGTCCATTCCATCAACGGAAGAGGGTCCGCTTCTACTGGGCAGGTCAGTTTTAGCTGATGACCCTCGCGGATGATCTGTTGTCGCTTAGCACCAGAGGTAATCCTTGGGGGACCTGAAATCAGAAGAAATATGATTTAGAAATGATTGCTTGCAAAACAGAACTAACCTCAATGAAGATCCATTAGATTGCATGATCATTGGTATGAAATGTTTTTCAAAGAAGCTTCCTCATTATTCCAGCAGGTGGCAGAAGCAAAATACTTCAATCCTATTGGTTGATAAGTCTTATCCTTATCACTGATCGCTACTCGGTTCAAAGTAGAAATAATCATGATTCTACCTAGTGAAAATATGAAATAGATTTAGAAAGTTTGAATTCAACTAAAAGTATGGCATGAAAATGCTAAATCTTATTTATTATTTGGGACGATCATTTTAGTTCTTTCCCTCAGTGGGACCATTGTTTTTGCCATTGAGAAAAGGCTTTTGCAGCCCAGGACAGGTGACAGAGGAATCCCAGCCATCCATCACTCTCCTTTTGCCCTCCGCTCCCCCCACAACTAACCCACCAGTGGAGCGTGGCCAATTAGCATTTAACGCACTCAACACTTCATTGCAAAAACATTTATCAACCAGCTTCAGCCAGCCCAGCCAATGCTCAGCCATCATGAGCCATGCCATGAATTTCATGTTAATAAGCTCATTTGATGCCATTTATGCCCTCCACTGTCATGACCAGTCATTCTGCCCAATTAACACGACGGCCACAAACCGATCCGGCCATTAGCAGAAGCGTCCAATCATAAATCAGCCAGCACAAGCCACAATGCTCTTTCCTATCAGCAAATAAAGGAAAGTGACAGAGCCACTGAGGACTGTTATGCCAAACATGTAACCTGCAAACATCATAAATCCTTTGTTGGGCCAGTGATTTATTACTGAGTGTTCACCTGTGACTGCACTTATCACTTATCAATCTATACAATGTATGCATTACAGTATATATGCATATAGTAGACTGTATACAGTGATCTGCTTCTATTTATAGACCAATTTGAGTTATGGCATCAGAAGTGATATAGGAGAACAATACATCATTATGGCAAGCTCTTATCTAAATGGGCCAAGTTAGTACAATCTCAAAATATCAATAGTATACAAGGTACTCCAATGGTGTTGGGCAAAACTACAACGTTTATCTGCAGACAGATATTTTTGGTTGGCTGTTAATTGATTTCAAGAAAGCAATAACAAGAAATGCACTGAAAGCAATGAATGAGCAGAGGGCAGAGAGAGCATAGGCTGCTATAGGGACTGCAAGCATTGCCAAGCATAGCCAAGCATAGCATAGAGTGAGTTATAGACCCCTCAATTAATCATCCACCTTGGTGGTCCCAGCTCACACAGAATGAGACACTGGCCCATGCTACCTGCTGATCACCTGTCCAGATATAAGATAGCTCTCAAGAGAAATCTCAAGAGAAGTCTCAAGAAGTCAAGATACAAGCCAAGAGAGCCTTGTACTTTGCATTTACTTTTCATTTAACACCCCGTGAATCTGAAGCATTGCTAGCTATATCATTCTCTGGCTTTCTTCCCTCCACAGGCTCCACTTCATTCAGAATCACTCAGAAGTTGATTTGGAACGCTTCAATTCAGAGCATACAAAGTATATGAGAGATAGACATGACTTTGAATAACTATACCCTGATATACATAGAATACAAGCCACAGCCGTCAGAAATGAAAAATGGCCTCCCAGGCCTGACTTGAAGTGTCTTGCGAGTTCACAACAAGAGATCCAGCCTTTCTCCCCAGACGAATTTATCTTGCAGAACGATTTCTGGGCCTGGCTGCCAGTGGCCGGGGTCAGCCATTTCTCGGGTTCCACTTAATTGGTCGTATAAATCTTGCAAAATGCAGGTAAAGGTAGGTGGAGGCATGTAACTTGCTTGTAACTTGGCTGTAACTTAGTTGTAACTTAGTTGTTAGGGTGTTGAAAGATAGCCTGCCCATTGTTGTAAGTAGAAAATTGCTGCAGAAAAATTTCGAGAATTCTTCATGATAAATGACCCACAGGTGAAAAATGATGGGATGAAATGCAAGAATAACATGTGAAAAGATGCAAACTGACTGAAAAGAAATGTTGAGATATACAGACTTGGCCAAACAACACACTTCACAACAGGCCATGTTCAGTTTGCAGCAAGGTATTATAATAGAATAGTCCTCCCTTTAATAATTGCAGTCTGCAGAATTGAATTCAATCAGTTTGGCTTCGGTATACCCTGACCCCCCACTGCCCCATACAACCGTCGGAGCCAAATTTGCAAATATCAGATGAATATAATGAAATCTCTCATTTGAATTTTTCAGCAATCTGCAGACCCCCATCCAAGGTGTGAAGAGCTATCCATGGGGGTTGGATAAGGTGGGAAAAGAACCCTTTTGGAAAATCATTATCTCAGAAACAATCTTGCTTTTGAATGCACAAAGCAGTGCTAATGATTCGCCCCATTGTGGTACTAAGTTAACCGATTTCACAGGTGACTTGATAAATGACCAAAGGCAGATTTTGAATCAAAGGGCATAGGCCTACTACCTTGTGGAATTTGTCGAGTTTTCTGTACCATAGATGCATTGAGAACTTCCAGAAGGCATGGGGACCCTGGGGTGGCAACATCAACTGCCCTATTATTACCATAACGACATCAGATTACCATTGACCACGATGACTAATATAATCATATCATTTCTTTCCCCTAGTCATTTTTTTCCCAAATGACGTTGACTGTCATTGAATAACCACGTCCCAAGCTGACCCCTCTTTGCAGTGCCTACCCCCCCCTCCCCTGTCTCTACTGATTACACGTTTCTGAATTGCCCTCTGACCTAGGGTCACCCCAGGCCCTTCACAGTCATAGTGCTGTAATACTATACCACTGGTGTCAGAGTTAAGATGTGAGATTTCTAAAGAAGTTTTTCTTCAAAATTCGCTTTATAATCATAGGGCTTGGTTTACAGACCCCTATGCACTATAATACACCCAGCAGAAAACAGTCATCGTCTGCCATTTCTCGCCATTATTTGCCATTTCTTGCCATTCTCTGCAATTTCTTGCCATCCATCTATTGGCAGCCCTTTGAAGCAGTCTCGCTTTGTTCACCGCCAAATTGATTTAGCAATCCTGAGGACTGTGTTTAAGCTGCACAGAGGTTTAGTTGTGAGAAAATGGGACGTTTTTCTTAGAGCTCCATGCAATGCTTTTTATGGAGTTTTTTATTTCATTTTTTTGTCAGGGCCATATACAATTCCCTTTTTTCGAGAGCTGCAAATATACTTTAGAGCAAAACATGTTCTCTTTCAATGAACTTGAATTAGCATTCACCGAAGGACCATAATCTGGCAGGTTACATTTGCCACTTGGGTTTTTTGACCAGATCCCTTTCATGGCAAGAAAGTTTGGAGAAAGTTTTAAGAAAACAACCGCTTGAGAGACCAAGTGTAGACCAAGAAGAAACAGTGGTCTAACAGCTGAAAGAACTTCATTAAACAGCGCTGTGGGCAGAGACACTGTCAAAATATTATCTTAGCTTGTGTGTTGTGCCCCGTGTGCTGAGCTGCTTTGAAACTTTCCCTGATCTAGTGGCCACCAGGTGTGGGGTTGAGCTCCTAAATGTTTAGTCAGGGAATTATCCCTAACAAAGTACAAGCAAAGGACGGTATGAGAGAGGGGAGGTCCTTTTGAAGGACAGCCGCCTTAGAAAGGTCTAGTTTGCTCGCTATATTGATATCCATTGACAGAGAATGGTTCAATTACAAGGGCATTAACGACCTCCCAAACCCAAACAACAGTCACAATGACTGTGTATAAGCCAGGGCCCAGTCATACAGAGTGGCATATAGACCATGCATAGACCTAAAAGCCATTGAACCAAGCCCAGTAAACTTGTGACCCCAGCGTCTAATTCCTAACATCAACAGCCAACACAATACATCCCATAATCCCTGGGGTGGTCAGCTGACATGTCACATGACCCGTTGCTAGGCGACACTATGCCTCCCAAATTACTATGGAGGAATACCTCACAGCTGTCATGGCAACAGTGCAATTATGATTTCAAAAATTTCTAATTTAATTCAATTCAATCTTTAGTCCTAAGTTCACTTTCAAGTGTCTTGTCCAGTCATTGTGGCACTAGCAGCCTCACTTGCATCCTTATAACAACCTCATTGTACAAAGACGTCAAAACCTTGACAACAGTGCAAGCAATGCATGAGCCATGGCTTATCTCTTGGAGGCAGATAACCATGGCTGACTTGAAGCATCTGAGCAGCTAATTAGCACGAAAGATTCAAGGAAGAGGCAGAACAGCTGGCCCAGCATAGCCCAGCATAGACCTCTTTAGCAAGGGACGGATGTTTTGACAGCTGTCAATCACCAATCCGGATGGATGCAAATGAAACATGGGCTACTGTCAGAGGGGGGGGGGGATTAATACTTCACTCAACTGAATGAAGTTGAGTACAATTGAATAATCAGTGCTACGATGCAGCATTGAAGGCTGAATAGCATTGAAAGTGTTTCAAAAAACTGGAATGGACAGACAAACAGCATCATACACCTCACAAAGACAGATAACAACTACTACCCACAAGACAGACAGATAGATGGACATTTGGACGTGCTAACAAGTACTCCTAACCAAGCGGTTCAATGAGGCTGTGGTGCTGAATGTCACTGCATGTGTTTCAAAAAGTACTCTGTTACCTCATACAAAAAACAGATAGATGGGGCCATGCATTATTTAAAGCAACTCAATCGCCAATCATAGAAGTGAATCGGTTGAATTGATGGCATTCGCGGCCAACGTGTCACACAACAACAAACACAGTGAAACACGAAAGCTGATCTGACAGGAGTGCCACAGAAAGGCCAAATAAATAAAAGCATGGGGCTGTGAATTATTGAATCGGGGAACGCAACAAGCCTGTGTTAAATCAATGCAACCTGTCGTGTGTTACACTGTCGAGACTGTGCTGACAATGCTGTTGACTATCATTAAAATTTTCATGTGAGGTTTTCAAGTTTAGCACTTCAGCTTATACTTCAGCAATGTACAACTTCATTGGTACGTTCGGTATGCACCAGGGAGCGTCCTTTTTGCGCTACATGCATTTCTCACACTTGGAAATAAAACAAGAGAAAGGTCAAATAGGTCATGACCTCCAACCTTCGCCGTGTGCCATGGCCCTGATCGAAGTTTAATTGGAAGAGGTCACTGAGTGTGCTAACTGTTTTGTTGTCCACCTGCGACAAAATGGCAATTATATGCAGCTCCCTACATGGTGCATGCTGTTTTTAGCTGCCTTTTCTTTAACGAAGTGGCAAATTCGGCTCAAGCTGAATAATGGAGGAACAGTTTCCCAAACACGAGAAACAAATCTGATTCAATATTTGAAGAAGGAACAACAATTTAGCAGTCCTAAGAGATGTGTAAGCTCACTAAAAGCAAATGCTTCACAAATTCAGTGCCACAACACTTTGTAGTGGGGGGAAATGAAGACCTCACTCAACCCTCAGCAGCCAGGGATCATATCCCCCTCTCTAGAAGTCTCTACAGAACTTGTATCCCCTTGAGGAGGGAGCTATTTTAATGGGCAGCAGAGGGAGATCCAGTAGCCAACTCCAGAGAGATCCAGAGAGATCCAGAAAGCAACTGAGGTGTCATGGATGACGTTTCCATGGGCAGGAGGAATGTTGACGCAGCTTGAACTTGTTTCTCCATCACCTTGAACTTGTTTCCCTTCAGCCCTAACTTGTTTCAGGATCCTGCTCATCCCCCAATGATCTGCAGTTCAGGGCTGCTCAGCCCTCAGATCGAGTCTCGGCTGCTTTCTCCCATAACACATCTCACTGCCATTGCAGTTGCATGTAGAGTTTTGTAGACCCACTCTCAGGTCAGGGGTGGTTACGAGATTGCTGCAGTAACTGCAGTATGCAGTTTATGAATGTTGGAGGATGTTTTATTGAGATCATCACAATATTGGTACACCTAATTCAAAAATTACCTATAAAAAAACATAACACAATAGAAACAACAAGCAAATGAGGGTAGGCCCTCAAGTCAAGTTAAAAGTTTCAGGCAAGCCAGCCTCGGTATCCAAAGACCCCAAAGCCTACAGTACGAGAAAGTTTGAAATATGTACATTTGAATCCATTCACTTGCAAGTACAGTACAGATACTATTACAGGACAATATCTCCTCATAAATATTGTGCATGGAAAGACTATGCACTTGAATCTGAAACATTCTTCGTAAGATTCTTTGCATAATCACAGATGAATTTGTTGATCGTTGGAATCAGTGGATTACTGTAAGAGGCTTACTGTGGCAAATGCAAAGCCAAAGATGTGGACATTTCATACAGTCCATACAGAGATTGTGAAGGAAGATAAACTGAGCTGTTCTGAAATAGATCTGAAAATGTATGCAGAATTTGCTGATCCTTGTGTGTACCGATCCCATGCATGCTGATCCCAATATGCTGATCTCTGTCTATGATCCGTGCTATTATTAGCCATTAATCCCCTGGCCTAATCCCCGTCCATCTGGCCTCCAGGTCATCAGAAATAGAAACCACGACTGGGAGATCGAAGTGTGATTGGATGGATAACAAGAGATCGATTGTAATTACCTGTAAATTACCTGTAATTGACTTGTATCACCTGTAATTACCTGCGACCTGCATTGTCCTGCAGGACACCCACAGGACACCAGAGGCAAAAGGTCATGTGACATCCAAAGAGGACCACTGGGGTCACGTGACCTTTGAGTTTACTTGAATCACGTGACAATCGTCTTCAGTCAAGATCCCACAAGAACAAATAGTAGAACTGGACGAATGACCTTTGAGACATTCGGAGATTTAGAAAGTACACCTGACAAGTATTACCTGCACAACCTGCGGCGCAGATGAAAAGGAAAATGAAGATCAAAGAGACTTCAATTCTGACTTTTGAGAGTTGAGGCAGTTGATGTGTTGACATTTGCAACTGTGTGCTGATGGTCTCAATCACTGAATGAGAAGTTGAGAACCCAACCTGCATCATTCTGTAGGCCTCGGCAGCAAGGAAAGGACACAGCCTGGGCGTCTCAAGTATGAAGCAATTGATTGACTTCTGGATTGGATCAATTAAAGCTGACAAACTCCTGCAGTGTTCAACATCCCATGGAGTACATGGGTTCTATTGAATTGTATTGATATAGCACTCCATTAGTCCAGGTCAATCATGAGCTATTGGAAATACCAATATTGATAAAGTTAAAACAGAAGCAGTGTTTGACCAGGTGCAAGGAAAGGCCCTTTACTCAGAGCCAAGAGGAGGCTGAAAGTTATCGTGTTTATTGGCTATGTGATTGAAGGACCAGGGATTTTATCAAGTCCTTGCTGGAACCATGGAACAATCACAGTAGTTGGACCATGCTGGAACTACTCCAGAAAAATTACCGTTTTCAGCAATGTATATTTACCTGTAAATGTTCTCACAGAACTTAAATGCCAACTGATTCGAAATCATAAACTCATCATATCGCACAACAGACTAATATTTTCGTGATCCCACGAGACTTCACATCTGGACGACATTTTTTGCCACTTGAAGTTCTAATATTGGGCCCTTTTAGGTTTTCATAAAGGAGTCAGCCAAGCACACACAGGCCAATACTTTGCCTGCAGTTGAGGTCTCAATTCAATCTCATTATAAGCTCTTGTCAAGAAAGGAATATTCTCTAGAACAATCCAAACCCAACTCACCCATCATGCCAAAAATAGACCAGCACTTGGGCAAAAAATGACAAAATGTTACTGCAAAGTTCAGTGATTGAATTTCATCTGTAAGAGAGGGCCAACTTCCAAAATAGAAATGCCAGGTAAGGTGTAGGCCTACACCTGAGAACCAAGCCACAGCTGACCACCAGAGCCAGGCTGGCAGTGGTTGGCTGTGCAGGAAGTTTTATAGTGGTGTTAAGTAATAAAGCGATTGTTGAGGGCCGTTTTATTGGACCCCCATTAGAATGAAGGGCCAGTCTCTTTCAAGAGCCACTTTTACGAGGCCACAATTGCACCCCACTCCACCAAGTGGCCAATCCACGAACCAAAATTGTATTTTCTTTCTTTGCCTTTCGCCACTTCTCTTAATTCCTCTCTGAGCCAACACAAACACCATAATCGACCCATTCACTGCCCATTGATGGCCATCATTGCCTGTTTATGTTGCGACGAGACTTTACAGCACTTGAAATTTATGGCTTGTATGGCACTTGACATCTGTATCACAAATCCAAGATACAATAAATGTAGTACAATTTACATGTAGTGACTCCTGTAGTAGGCCAAAACCACATAAATACTTTATATATATTGTCTTGGGCTACCTGGACACCTTCATTGCTCTAGAGGTATTGATGGGAAGGCAGGCTATCAGAGACCTATTTGATTAATTTAGCAGGTGGAAAGGAAATGACATAATAATTGATAATTTAAGGAATAAGTGATCATGACAGACAAAATCCACAGCATCTTGAAGCATCTTGGTGTTACATGGGGTAATTGAAAGGAGATAGGAGTTATTTGAAAGATAGCAAGGGTTACTATGTAGCAGAACTTGGCTTTTTAGATTGAGAGGGAGGGAGCCCATCAAATAAATCTGCAGGGTCGAACTCCTGTGATTCAGGGCCCTAGCAGGAAATCTCTTTATCTGTAAGTTATGTAACAGAGGAGGTCAACTACAGAAGATGTTTCTGAAGACTATTTCTCAACAAAAACAACATTGATTCGTAGAAATCATTTAAACTTCGACCTTGTTGCCAAGATCACTAATATTCATGCACTACACACTGTACACAGTGCTAAAAAGCAAAATATCAAACTATAACCTGGCAGCTATGATTATCTATAACAGATATAATATCAGTGACAGGTCCAGATAACCCCTATCTTATCATGGGCCTGAGCAACGACGCAGCCAGCAACAATGGCAAGGCAAAATAGCTAATTTATACTCATGTCTATCTAAATTCTGAATTCATTCTGAGAAAGGTTGCAAGAGTCATCATGTACATTTCTGTTTATTGGTGTCAAAAAAGGAAGGGAACCAATGAAATGAAGTGATCAATCAGAGGGTGATAAGAGTTGATAGGAGGAGAATTGTAGCCAGAGTAGAAACCATTAGCAGGAATGGGCCATGAGTTATAGAAAGAGAATATATCAGCCAGCTCATGATTATTATGGAGGGACAGCAGGTGTGCAGTCAGATGGATTCACATTCAACATGGATGCCATGATTTCATTCATGTTTAACCACATCTGATTAGTCAGCAGTCCATATATTTTCCCCAAGAGCCAAGACAACCTTAGCTTAGATATCTCAGAGCTCTCTCCTGACCAAAGTTTAAGGTAAACACTCCACAGCAGTGTCAAGAAGAGGGCCATAAAAGAATGATTGTTCTAGTGGAATAAGTGTGCCAGTTTAGTATGCCAAGACCAACATCATAAATGCCAGATAGCTACATGAAAATATTGAAGACTATTGGCTACATTTCCCAATAATATTTAGTGGTAGAAGGACCACTTATTCAGACCCGATCATGTCATAATTATTGTCACACTTTACTCTGTAGTATCTGCCAAACTACCAAATTAGTCATATGCCTAGCATTGTTCTAAATGGAATGATGACGTCACTCACCTTTAGCTTCAACATAGGTCACCAAGACGAGCAGGACAATAGGTAGAATCCGTTTCCATGACAACAGGTATCCTCGTGGTCCAGTCATCCTGCAACAAGCGCTCAGTTCCATCTCAGGACTAAATGAGCCAGTCGTCCTCTGCTTGTCCCGTTATCAGTTTATCTGGAAAATGAGAGATAACACTGCTATCATATCAATTATCAAACTGGCAATAACAGACTGCTGCTCCATGGCAAAATGACAGCAGTATCAACACAGAATTATTAATTGGGAAAAACAACTAGTTGTCCTAATACAATAGATTGAATAGAAGTACATTTGGGATATTGTAATAATCACCAAATTAGTGTTGCTTCCTGCATTTAACCATGTTTCTGCGATGGAATGGAAGAGTTGGACAAACTCTTATCATCAGATACACGAATTGTTTGGATATCTCCATTTAAAAATTAAAAAGCAGGATACATGTTGGTGTACCGATTAATGTATCTTAATATGGAGTGATAAAATGCCGCATTCCCAATTCAGGATGTGAAAGTGTGAAAAGATGTGAGAGGTCTGGCACTGGCCCAACACCTCTCACCCAGACAGCCAAAAGCAAGCTGTTAATTTATGCATTTATTAATTTATGCATCGACAATTGTATTTACTTTGTTTTTGCATATTGACCAATTGTACACACACCGAAGTGTCAACTGACCTCAGGGAATGCATGCTGTTGTGCATAAAAAAGTAGCTTACTATTGTTTGGAATGAGATGGACAGACAGATTGGTAGATAGAAACTATAGGACAGACAGATAAGACAGATTTCAGACAATAATTGCAGTATATGTCCAATCTTTTAATTAAGTTCTAAACCAGACAATGGAATTTTAAAAATACTTGATTTTCCAATTCTAATACACTAATTGTCTGTTCCTTCTATTAAATGTCTTGTTGAGATGTCTGATGTTCTTTAACAATTCAACTGTCTGGTTAAGACAGTGAAACGAAAAGATAGATAGATAGATAGATAGATAAGATAGATGGATAAGATAGATAGATAAGATAGATAGATAAGATAGATAGATAAGATAGATAGATAGATAGATAGATAGATAGATAGATAGATAGTACATATCTCTGTTCATGTCATGGCATATAGATAGGCCTTAATTTGAGATGAAGAGACTGACAGACGGATATGTATGGATAGACAGAATGTGATTGTCATCTGTGATTAAAGTTATCATATTAACAATCAAATACCAATTAGTTGATAAAACTAGCAAAGAATAAGATACAGATAAACTACAAAATGTCTCATACCAAAACAGTGCTCGACCAGTCCAGAACAAATCCAAAGTTATTATCCAAGAAATAAATGACAATTTCCCAAACAACAGTGCAACAACCTTCTTGGAGTCTTGTGTATTGATAAATGACAATAATTTCCCCTGTCTGCTTATATGACTTATTTCCCCTCCTTGAGAGCTCTCCTCTGATTGGTCAAGGGCTGATTTTACCCCAGTGGGGTGTGGTGGGGTTTAGTGTGAATTGGGCGATCGGGTGAGTAATTAGCTAAGCAAACAAAGATATACCCTGGCAATAAGACTGCCTCGTTTTGAATGTGAGTATTGTTTGGGTTTAACAAGCTTGGATTGCGTCATTGTTGGCCCATTGTCAGTCCATTGTTGGCCCATTGTGTTGGTCTATTCCCCCAGTGTTGGCATTAGCGCTGCATAAACCCCCCGTGACGGCCATTGACTGAATTCACTGTCATTGAGATCACCTGCCACGTACAAGGCATGACCAATTAATGTCTAATTAACATGCACATGATTTAACATTGACTATAACAAGCCTTTGACCGGGTTAACATGACAATAACACAATTAGCCATGCTCCATTCTCAATCCTTGTTCGACGTCGGACAAACAAGTCTCTCATCACAGCAGGTATTTGGGAAAACAGGTAACAACAAATCAACAAATTGATTGTGGTTTCAAGTAAACCATTGAAGCAAAATGCAATCAAAATATTGACTTTATCAAATCATATGATCCTGCAAACGACCATTAACACTTTATTGTTTCCATTCACTTTCAAGTCTAATGTTCAATGATTTAGGCTTCACGCACGCGCCCTGTGTCCTAGAACTCCCAAAAAGTTATACATTTATCTCATTTTCATTTATATATTTTATCTTCTATTTTGACTTTTTAAAATACCATATTCTCAAAGAAAGAGTACCTTTCTGAACTATAGGCCAAATTCAGCGTATTGTTCAATGGAACAAATACGAAAAGCTGCTGTCCAGAGAGAATATAGACCCAGCATGTTGTCAAAACGTTTGCTGCAGATGATGGGAAAATGTTTCACACCAAAAGAAAGAAAAATATCCAAATATTCCTAATTCCCAAATGAAGCCGGAGGATGAAGCCAGCCCCATCCTGTGCAGCCTGAAATGGGAGGGTCACTCAGTGGGGGTCTGTCTAAATTATAATGTGTCTATCTCCAGGGATAAGCCTCTTAGGGACAAATTAGATTTTGACATGTCGTTTCAATTAGACCAAATATGAAATTCCCCTGAATATGCATGATGCATGATGTATGTTTGGCGTGGCATATGATAGGCCATGTGCGTTCGTTTAGAATGAAGATTATTCCAAAGCAACCACGCCTCCTAATCAGGCTGCAATGTCTTGGGGGTTCATGTCACGAATTAATATTCAAATTATAATTAGCATGGCAGTGAGAGAGTGTGTTACTAATTAAAAGTGTCATCACGAAATATACTTGTACAAGACATGACTTCACTGCCTCTGAGTGCTCTATACCATCTGCTACGTGGTCTCCAAAGTAAGTTTCCATGCATTTCCTATTTTTCTCCTCAAATCTCAGAAATCTGTGCACATTTTGAACTGTTTTCCATTTTTAGTTTCAATTTTTTGCTCTCCACGACCAGCTCAGCCAAACACTCCTCGGCGCGACATGCATTAGTAGCAGGGATTATGCGCAATCCTAGAAAAGGGGACTTTTATTACACTTTTCAGGCCCAGCATAGACACATCGCGAAGGGACAATGGATCTATTCTACCTCCCATTTTGGCCTCTTTGTAGACCGCAGCAAAGAATTCGACAATGCGAATCGGGTTTCTATAATTCCCTGATTAGAATGGAGGGCAGGCGAGGGCTGTCATTCTGCATGCTGTATGGGGGAGACCAGTCCAGGGAGGAAGGTTTGGTTATGTGAATTCTGACATTTCTGTCTTCAATTTACTTTTGGCAGGTTTAGCCTTTATATATGTGCTAGTTTTATTAGACACCGAAATGTTACATTTTGAGGACAATCGTCAAAACCAATTTCTGGATCACCAGCGTTAGCACACTGGTGCATGACGTTTGTCTGTGTTGAGTGGTTGTCTGTCTGTCTGTATATCTGTGGGACTTTGACTCAACTTGTTGCCACATAATCCTCTTCATTTATTTTGACAAAGCCAACTTTCTCAGACCAAATTCTCACTTTTAACATTTCTTAATTTGAGCAGGACTCCTGATGTCTTTCTGCTGTCATCTGTCCGTTCTAATCAAGCAATCTTCCTGCAGCGACAGACTGAGCTGTCACACAACAACTGGCAACTTGAGGCAAGTGACAACCCCACAGGACACAGATAGACAGGGGAGAACTAGACAGACATAGATATCTAGACAGACAGAATAGGCTGCAGTGAACACAGAATAGCAATAGCCTTCTGTAAACAAGACACATATATTGCATATCAACACACTGCCCTAATGTGGTGCAGCCAATTAAACTCCAAACACAGAGCTGATTAGAGCCAGTTAGCAAGTGTTGATTGCATTCCTCAGTTGGGGATTTGGGGGGGGGGGGGGGGGGGGTTGGACAGCCAAACAAACCTATCCCTAAAAGGCCTGGCTTCACTGCATGGGCTTCAACAGGCTGTTAATGTTTAGAAAGGCCAGCAAGCGAAGCGCAAATAAACATTCAATTAAAGAACAGGTATTTGATACGACCAAGGCACTGGACCCTATAGGCAAATAAGCATTCATGATGTGAATTCAATTTGAAGCTCACAAGAAAAATAAATGCTATCACAAGACTAATGGAATTCGGTTTATGGAAGAGACATGTGATTTCAACTGATTTGAAAATACCAATCAGGTGTCTCTGAATAACTTAAAATTATGAGAACCTCTGCAATGGGAAACTACAAATCACACCGTCCAACTACAGGAGGGTGACAAATCGCTGCTTCTTGAAATCAGGAGTCAGTGACAGTGCGACTTCACTGGATTTACACCCAGAGAATCTGAAGTGTGGATTTAGTGCAAGTACTGAAAACTTGTAATATTCCCTAGGTAATATTCCTATAAATTCAAGAGGAAACCCTACATGCATTGTGGATATATGAAAATAATGAGGCCTCCCAAATGTGATTAAGACAATGCAAACCAACTAACAGATGTTGAGGAAATCGGCTAATGGTTTGCACATGGAAATATTCAGGGGAATGTTAGGGGTTGGACCCGGTTGGTGTGATATTCTACACATGAAATAATCACACGTGTCATTTCTAATTCCAGTGATGGCTGCTAATTAGGAATATGAACATGTCCCATGCGTGCTATGGGCAAAATGCATATGATTGAGCTTCTATGAGTCAAGTTGGTTGGTTTGACTCAAGTTTTGTCATTGGGAAAAGTTAGAAAGGAAAATGAGGCAAATTTAGGAGATGCACCCCTCCTAACTTGACGTCACAACGACCGTTGTGATGTCATAGCCAAGACGTAAAGGACGCTGTGACGTCTTGTGACGTAACTTTATGCAAATCAGGACGCTTGTGATGACCAATCAGAGAGCATTCGAATGCCCCAATGACACTTGGTTGTAAATTTGGACTTATCAGATGATGAGCGAATAACAGTCAATTGCTTGGCTATTGTGAACTATTGTTTGACCTTTGTGCCCCCACAGCCATCTCCGAGATATATTATTGCTGCCTAATGACTGTTTTCTTATCTCGAGGGCCATCCGAATTTCTTAAAGAACGTTTTACGGCCCCTTGACGCTTTAGTAACGCCCCTTATTTGTAGAACGTTAATTTGTTGAGGGTTTTATCTGCATAAATTAAAGGTTGACCGAAGTATCGAATTTCGGGATTTTCTTCCAAACCCAAAAACAGAAAGTGTGAAGGTTGTGGTCCGTAGAGAGCAGTGAAGCACCCGATGACCTGTGTGAGGTCCAGAATGAAACTGCATGGAGAGAAGGCTTCGAGAAGTTTAGAAGTTTCAAAAGCTGAAACAGTGACTGAAACAAACTTCTAACCAGTCTATATCCAAAGAGACAATTACTGCAATAAACATTTAGTTAATTGTCTGATCAGTATAAACAAACAAGGAAATTAGGTCTACAACTTTTTTTGCCTCAGGCCTTTTTTTATTCAAACAAATTAGAGTACCCTTTTATAGTTCACAGAGGTCCCATGCAAGTTGTTGAAATCGATGGTGGCCCTACAAATGGACCCAAGTGTGAATTAAATGATTGAATTTAAATGTTAAGGGAGGGGGGTATTTAAGGCTACAAGCAAAGCCCCAAGTCCAGCGAAGGACAACTAAAAACCCATTTGCAAGAAGAAAGACAGTCACGCTGTGTAGTTTGATAATAAACAAATGTCAAGTCTGACGAGAGACCAGTCGTCCTCTCAGTGGGATACAGTCTGGGACGGGGCTTCAGGATGACACCGGGAGACCAGGGCGGCTGTCAGGTCATCTGCAAGATCCTTAAAATCATGTCACCCCCCCCCCCCTTCAAATCATCCTTTTTCCCTTGGTGTAGATTCTGGGCCTGGGCCTCCCTTGGCTTTTTGGCCCCTTTCAGTGTTGGGCTGGGCTGAACCTGGGCATCCATTTGGTCTGCATACTGCATTGTTGGAATTCATAGATAGATAGACATTCAGACATATTCAATTATAAGCAAAGATTTGTTGTTGAAAGTCCAGGAACCCCAGTGTATTACCAGTGGCTTTATTCTTTTCTGCTTTATGCAGAGATGTACACCACCTCAAAAACACATTAAAGTCATTGCACACGTTTTTCAGAAATAAAAATACAGACAGCATTGATATCAGCCTACATTATGAATTCATAAATACAGGCCTAAGCCCCATCCATCCATATATGCTGGTCAAGTAAAGATCTCCTACGTAGAGTATTTGAGTGCTCCTGCTCTCTGTCTCATCCAATAAGTAAACTCTCGGATTTATAAGCATCCGTGCAGAGCACTTTTCACATCTAAATCGATGCAGGCCTATCAGATCAATTATCTATGAATCTATCTATTGGTTGAAACTATTATTATTGACATCGATTTGCAGGTATTTGCAGGTATGTTACTGCAGCTCACACAACTGAGATGCTCAGAAAAAAAGAAGGTTTTCAGACCTAATAATTCTGGTATTCTGCATCTACTTTCTACAGCAGACACAAGCTCAGCTGTCAAATAGAGATTAATCTCGGATTCTATGAGCATTCAATCAGAGCAACAATTCAGTCACTGCATTCAATCATGACATCCACCATTGCACACTGTCACATGAGAGCATATATACTGCAGGACTGCTTTCAAGCCAGCTTTCAATTTAGGGTTTCTCAATAGACATATCTCCCTGTATTGCTCTGCCTATACCTGAAATGCACCTGTGGAGTACCCTGCAGACCCTGCAGATTGAAGTGCATTCAACTCATTCAACTCCTCTCCACTTCAAAGTGAAATGTCATTTGGAGATTTCAAAACCTCTCCACTTTTCAAAGGGACCCCGATAACTTGATTCCCTGCTTGACAGCCTCATACCTCGGTGCTAAGACCAGAGAATCATCAGAATGTGTAATAGTAGACATGTGTCAGTCATATAGCTGGTTAATATAGTGGTTATTAGCTGCATATATTTCTTAATTAAACTCTTGAGTTTCATTTAATTGACATACCATTCAAGTGAGCAGCATCAGCCTCGTTTCCAGGTACATCCAAATGTGATTCAGTAATTCCTTGTGATGTCATGAGCTGATTTATTTCTCAGAATTATTCACTACAGCTTTCCACAATCCACACAACACACACAACCTGCCCCTGCTGCTATCCTCTCTCTTCTGAGAGTGACTGGTAGGCCTCTTTGCTCTGTTCAGCCAGTTGAGTGAGTGAGTAGCAGGCTGAAGCAAGCTGGGCAGTGATTGGCTGAGTAGCTGGTCATGTGACAAGGGGGCGGGCTGCAAAGGGGGGGGGGTGCAACTACTGACAGGTAACATGAATGGCAACTCCACCACTCACACGAAAACCCCCCGCAAATCATCAGAAAACACAATTTAGTGCCGTCTAACATGGAAATTATGCTTCACACTGGCCCCACCGCCTTCTAATGAATAAGGTGCCTGCTTTCAGTCAGTAAATTTCCACTTTGTTTACCTTTTAAAGATGACAACATGGCAGCCCTGACAAGGCCTGTCCCACAACAGAGACTACGAGACAAGACTCTCACTCAACTTGACTCAAGTCCCCCATCCATTCTGTAATGTAACTATATCTGACAGCCCACTATACAGCCACTTGATGAATAAAGATTTCCTCCACTGTAAACCACCAAATGTTGCATATTTATAAGCGCGTCAGAACATCAGAACCAGGGAAACTAACACACAGTGTAGGTCTTTTTGAGGTGGCCAGAGAATGCTATTTATATCTAGGGTTTTAGCTGTACATTCAAAAACAGATTGTTTACAAATAATTGTTCAATTGTTAGATTTCCATAAGAATAATTAAACAACTGAGCAATTCTGATAAATTTTACCTTTTCTTCCAAAATCTGCCTTTTCAGAATTTAACAAAAATGCAAATCATGGGTTGCTCAGCAGGATGTAGAGATGGCAAGATTCTTATAGAGTAGAGATCTTTGGCTGGTGGCTACAAACCTTGATCTGGTGAATCGGTGATGAAATCAAATGATGATAGAGAAGAGATTGGACAAAATTGCAGGTACAGGAAAGATGCTGTGACTCCAAGGCAACTGCTATCAGCACACCTGGTTGTGACCAGGTCATCAGTGCTGCCTCATCACCACCTATGGCAATGGAGGCCAGCGGACCAGCACAGGACTACACAGGGCCTTCACTAGACCATCAGAGGACCATCACTGGACCAGCAGCTGAGCAGATAAGACAAATGACAGAACTGACCGACACCCCTCAGGGTTTTAGAGGGGGGTTTAGGGGGTGGGAGTCTTTTAAAAAACCATTCTTCTTTCTCAGTTTATACCCCCATTGACCCACCAACTATACACCCCAAACAATCTCTGATCAGAATCTCATCATTGTCCACTGGCCAAAAATTATCTACATTGTACCCCCCTAAGTTACCCCCAACCCTAAGTTACCCTTCAGCTTCAATCTGTTGCTTCAATCTGAAGCTTCAATAGAGAATTGTCTGAGGGACTCCAATACCTTTGAAGCTTTATATGTCCACACACCTCAAGAAAATCGCAAGAAATTAGTCCAATTAGTAAAGAAAACATTTTCATTTCTCCATAAAAGAAGCCCAAGACCTCCATGGGAGAGTGGACTCCAGTTCAATCTGGGCTCTAATGGGATTTAATATGGAATTTGCACTCGACTTCACAGATTCAATCAAGCACCACCGAGTGGTACTGACCACAACAACCAATCAGAGGCCATTGAAGCCTTGAAAGCCGCCAGGTGGGCAGCTGATTGTTGTTGTTTGGGCTTTGACCAAAAACAACTAATTTGTAGCTGACTTTGAGAAAGAGATCTTATCACATGAACCAATCGAGCTCAATCAGAGAACAGAGAGAAACTTACACAACCTGCCTCCTTTGATCAAGCTTTGAGTTAGTCTACCTGGATTCATAGAGCTCAATCATCTCTTCATTACTTCTGCCCCTCTCAAATAGATATATATGATTTTGGGTTTATTACCTGTTTTTTTACACACTGGTAGGCAATAATGTAGAGTGCCTCTCATTTATCTCAGTTGGGTTAATTCAGGGTTTGAAACTTCAAATTCAGTTGCCTCCGAGGCAGCTGGATGTATGTTGGACCGCAGTTTAAATCATCCTTCGCCTCATTGGTGAGTCGTCCTCTTGCCCTAATTATTGGCCTTCATAGTGCATGAATACATTATTGTGACCTCCTCTTGACCCAATTATTCTACTAAGTAAGTTCATAAATACAGGAAGTAAAGAATCGAACCTAAACCATCCCCATAATCATCCATCAATGAGACTTGTCACCTTTAGTTCGATTGACAGCTGACATCACAATGCTTCAAGAGTTGTCTGAGTTGGAGCTATGAACTATTTGTTGTGACAGCTAACAACCATTCATCCACTTGGAGTCCCAGTTCCAGGTCGAACCACTTGGAGAATTTAGTTCAAACCACTTGGGGCTTGAAGGGTGGTGATTGGGGACATGGATCTAACTGTTTGCACCTTCTGTTTTGTTTCCCCTCCCCTCAAAATGTCATTTAGGACATTTTGGATACTTTGGGATTTATTAAATGGTTGTTTTATTCTCTCTCTGATCGATTGGATCATTGTGAGGGGATCATTTTGAAGGATCGTTCTGAGGGATCACTCAGGGAGGTGCTTGAACTCCAGTCAAAACACAAAGTGCAGACCGATTGGATTGGAATCCATTGGATCACCTCTAGCCAACTGCAGCCAAATTTCTCGTAAAATCGTCAATGCCAAAAAGCAGTTTGAAGTGAGAGGAATAAAATGGTGGGTCGATGGTGTATGGGGGAAGCCCATGCATGGCACTGGTGGGGGTAATTAAGGCAAGGCTGGTCCCACTGGTTGGAGGCAGGTTAGGGTTAGAGTTTGCTTCTTTGTGGTGGGATGCGGCCATTGAGGCCGTTGTGGTTGAGTGCTGTTTCAATGCTTCGTTTGTCTGACAACCACCCATAGATCAGCTTCACCAGGTGATTTGGCACAGGCCTACATCTGAGCCGAGTAGTTTTGAGCCAGGCATTTCTGAGCCATGTACTATGAAGCCACTATGGAGCCATTGGTGGAGGTTGTTCGGACTTGTTCCCATCACAATAAAACGCTATTCCTTCCAAGCACACACTCTGCGCTCACAACCCAAGGCCCCCGCTCCACTCCCCTCCCGCTTTATTCGCTGTCTCCATGAATATTTAAAATAAATGTACCCGCAGAGGTATGACCCAGTTTTACTCCGCCATTTACCTTTGCGCAACAACATCCATGGTAGCTGCGGATGAGGAAAAAGGGCGGTAGATAGCCTTTTCGATAATCTTGCAACAGGCACACAAAAGTTGATGTGAAATCAATTCTGTTGGACCTTTTCGGCAGATTTATAAGGACGCGATTCTTGGTATTTTTCAAAATGCATGAGGTAATCGCATTACATGTATCACGTCCAACTGACTTCATTGAATTACTTTTTATAGAAACAATCACCTTGATAACCTTTCAAGGTCAAATAATGTCATTCAAAGGTCAATCGAGGTCAATTGGTCGGTCGGAAGTGCATAAAATTATAGAGTGCTTCTTTCGACTCAACTTGAAGAACTTTTGTCTTTAACAGAAAAAATGGAGGAAAAAGACAGATATATATGAGTGAGAAAAAGCTCAATTTTAGGTCTCTTAAAACATTTTAGGTGCTCAATTTTCACACTTAGGCTGACATAGCCTAACTCATAGCACTGAAAGTCATCAATATCTATCCTTGGTTCACCTTTTGGCAAACACGACTCTAATGACAGCTTTGGATTTAATCGTCAGATATCATAATTAGAGGGTATGGCTGCTGATATTCCATCCATCAGCCTGATTGGTCATCCCACTTGGTGACGTACAGCCCTCGATTGTCCTCTGGCGCCCCCTGCTGGGCAGAGTCTCGTGTCCCGCTGCTGCCCCCTGGCTGTTGTTCCTTCCGATGCACCAATTATCACCCGGGTCAACTTTTTGTTTGCTCAGGTGGTCACCAACTGGGAAATAGACCAATTTCACTGATGGTTCTCTCAGTTAACACTAGGGGAAAAGTGGTGAATACCTAAATCCGATTGGCTAAGAGATTTCCCGCCCTAGCCTCTTATTGGTCCAGCCCAGGTGACCCCAAGCTGCAGTATTTTCAGTGCATTTTAATGTAAATTTAAGACTTCATAACTTGGTCATCCTTTCAGTTTAAAATTTGAAAGTTGTGTTTTTGGATTAAGAGTGTAAACATCTCCTATGTGTGAAAAGCAAATGAAGAATAGCAGACTTTCAAAAAAGTTATTTGGGGCCAACGTTCAGGCCATTCAGTGAAATAGGTCTATTGGATTGGACAGGCTATGACAATGTTCAATGGAGGCAGATAGTGCATTCTACATTTGCTGATAATGGTTAGAATTAATGCAGTACAATCCGAAATGGAATGCTAGTGCCACCTGCAGACTAGACTGACAGCAGTGCTGGGGGTTTTCTGATGACCTCTTCCAGCAAATTTTCCAAAATAAAACCATGAACTGCAAGAGACGCCTGCACAAAGTAGCCTAAAGGTTTGGATTGGTTTTGAGACAGAACTGAAACCACAAATCCAAGAACTTGAAGTGTCCCACAATGGATCGTATGCCTGAGGTGAGTTTGTTCCACGTCCTGAACCCAACCTCCCAAATACAACAGGACAGCCAACCAATGAGGCTGAAATTCTACATTAACCAAATCCCCAACCAAACAGAAGGCCTTGCCCTGCAGTGGATTTGCCATTAAAACTTCTGTCTGAAAATCGGATGTCGTTCACCCTGGGGCAGCTAATCTGGTGGTAATCCCACGACCTGCAGCTGCTAAAATCCCTAATCCTTTGGAGTGCCCTTAATCCAGGCCAATTAGACACAGGCCACCCTTGTTGTTTCAGCCCTCAGTCCACTAACAGATGATCAGGGTGTGTCACTACCCCAATTAGGAAAACATTTGGGTGATTGGAAGGTTGGGATCCAAAAAGCTCTCCTGTATGGCTGTATTTATATAAACAGAGTTTTAAGAGGGAATTATCCCCAGATTCTCACCCGTGAATTGTATGCCATACTTGATGCCTTCCACAAAATATCCAAATACCGAAACAGTATGAATTGGTCACACCTTACCATGGAGCCTTGGATCATCGGTTGGATGACACATTTGCAGATACGACGGCAGAATCCATGCAGGAGGCATTGGCTGCAGGTCAGTGGTGCCAGGCTCTGACATTACGTCCAATGTCCATTCTTGATGTGGCCATTTGAAAGGGCAGAGTCACAAGGGCCATGGCACTAAACAACATATTGGGCTCCAGTAGTCACCTGGATGGCAGCCCAATGAGCTCTTGGTTGGATGTTGTGACTGCCAATGAAATGCAACACTTGACAACCAACAGGTCTCCGTGCAGTCTCCACCATATTATAGATCTCTAGTTTCTCTCTATCGTTGGTCCCCATTGGGCCTCATTCGAGATTGCCACAGCATGACAAAGACTTGTGACAAGTTGTGAGCAAATTGCAGGTGTCTTGATTTAAGTGGCACTGTGTCTGCTGGGTAGATAGTCATTTGCAGGGAACTGCAATCTATCTGCTCTTGTGGCTTTCATTGTGCCACTATACAATATGAGATCTGAGACTTAGATCTTGGGTATTAAGATAGTATGTATATCTATACAGAATTTCAGATAACATTCTTTGAGAGAGCAGCGAAATAGCAAGTAGATTGCATTGAGATAGCATTGATATAGCAAGACACTTCATTTTCTCAAGCAAACTTACAAATTACCACTTTGCACAATAGTCTTGAAATAGTCATCTCATCATCAGACTCGTGCAGTGACAGACCAACCCCAGGGTTCTTCACCACGGGGTGCAAAAGGTGAAAATCAGTATTCACGGCAGTCAGGTATGAGGTATGAGGGAGGGAGTAGGTCCATACTAAAGTGAGTGAGAGGGAGTAACAATCGGTCCCTATCAGTCCCTAAAAACCCTCATGCCCCAACCCCTATGTACAGTGACTGACAGCTGAGTGACTGCTCAGATTATCAGCATATAATTGAGGCAAACTGACTGATTACCATCTGTGTTTCTTGTTGTCACTCTTTTAAACCAAGCTTCCACATCAGGGCAGATTCTCCAATCTCAAGAAGAGAATACTTAAAGACATTTGCCAAAATTTTGAAGATCATGACAGAAACATCTAAGGAAAAGTGGCAACAATAGGAATCACACATCATAGACTCATACACTGAGCTACTTGTATGACATTGTGCATGTTACATTATATGGAGACTTCGAATAACTTGTGCTAACATGACTTCTGTATGTATACCATTATAAGTATGGCTGCTATAGTGCTTTCCCAACATTGTGGAGAGGGAAAAAAGTGCATGAAAAAAGATAATGACAGTGTTGGGACATGGCCTGGCAGATTAGCTGGTTTGTATATTTTGGGCAATTGAAGTGTTTGTGACTTCAAAGGAAACAATCATGTTCTACATGCTCCAAAGGCCAAGCCTGGGCCAAGCAAGGCTGGCAAATTGCTGCCCCACTATAAATGGGGCCATTGTCAAATTACTACTTTTTTTTATGCATGGTATTTTTTAAGTGAAGGTTCACTTTTGACACAATGGAATAGATGGAATTGACTTATGTGAGACATGAAAAGTGTTATTTGACTTGACAACACAGTTTGAATTGATGGATGGATGGATGATTGGAGCCTTACTTCCTATATATGCATTCACCAATCTATTAAGGACAGGAGTAGGACACAGCAATGAGTTGAAGAAAATTTAGCTGCTCGCAAGAGCTTGAATCGAACCCGGGACCCAGCGATTGGAGCGCAGAGCGTTACCAAATAAGCGAATCGTCCTTTCCACTATTTAAATAGAATAGAATAGAATAGGAAGAGGATAAAATAGAAAAGAATAGCACCACAGCCTGTAAATTGAGATAAGACCCCCAACCAGCCCTCCTGCTGGGCGAATGACAGTCCCTTGATCAAAGTCCTAGATCCCTCGGGCTGCCCTGACCTCACTTGACCCCATTCCATGACCTCTGGTGACCTCGTGACCTCAAAGGTTGTTGTCATGGCGTCTGATTACAGGTGTTCACGTCTATATTTAACACCAGGTAATTACGTACTGCAGAGAGGGGATCCAAGGTGGAGGGGCAATATGGAGGTTGAGTTGGACCCAATATAACAAGGTATAAAGCTCAGTGGATATTTGTGATATCAGTTATTACCCCAAACTGCTGATTCAGGGTTGTCACAACTCCTTTGGTGATGAAAAGAAATGATTTCTGGCAGCTTTGCCAATCACTTTCAGCATATATTATTATATGCATTATGATCATGCTCAGTTCTCCAGCTTTTGTAGTATCACTGTACAATGTTTTTGCATTTGTGGTGAATTGTATTTGACCCACGTGACCTTGGAAATTTCAATGACCTTCACCTCATTATTTGTCACAACACAGTGAAAAGGAGTTTCATTTTCCCTGACAGAAATATCAACACTTCACACCTGACTACATGATACAACGTTTTTACATGTGTGTAGCATTGACCATAGAAATATTATTGTAGCTATATGCATTGACTAAGATACCAACTTTCCAGTTTTGGTTACCATTGCATGAACCTAATTTCTAATATACTGTCACAAATACAAACAAAAAAGGCCAAATGACAAATTAACACAAAGAAGAGGACAAAAATGACCCTGAAGACCAAGTAAGACAGCTGAGAGAGAATCGTGTAAAAAAGAGTCAAGAAAATGGAAAGGCAGATGGACAGAGAGGGAAAAAATGAACAGAAAGACAAGAAGAGAAAAAGTTGAAAAATTTAAGGAACATCTGCAGGGTGTAGAGCTTGGAGCATCATTGAAATCTCAAGTTGATTAAAGTCTCTTGGCTCAAATGAGGACCACCCACCCACTCTGCCTCGTGCCTTTGTTTTCCTGTTGTTGTATTGCTGTTGTTGTATTGAATACAACGTACTCCCCAAGGGATATTTAATTGTTGGACATCTACAAATCTTTCTCTTAATCTACAAGAAGTGCAAGGTTTATAAGGCAGTACATTGAATTTAGCCAATAGAGTGAGACTGAGTCAGGCTTGGGAAGAATAGAAATGGCTAAAGTTGTTTAGTTGTTTTAGTTGCAGACTGCTGACTAAACTGCTCAATTTAAGTATGTCTATTTGTCTGTACAATGCAATTTGTAGTAAATGTGTCATTACTGCTACATCAGCTTTATTTGCAAAGGAGAAACTTGAAACCTGTACGTTTTCTTCTTCTTGTTTTTGTTTGTATTGTGGCTGACAAAGCAACCGAAAACTGACTGAATGTTTCAAATCTGTCTTTCCAAAAAGAGCTGATGCAGAGCAGAACAGACAATTTCAGAGTCTGATACTTGGATGTATAGAAAAGCAGATACAGTGTCCAGATACATGTCTACATTTTTTAATTACAAGAAGATGATATACTTCCCAGAGAGCATTACATTGCTGTCCATCAATTACTATTATACATTGTAGCTATTGTAAATTTACGATTCTCCCAGAGCTTCAAATTGAAGCAGCCCATTGTAAAACAGCATAGAAGCTGCCACTTGTAGTAAAGCAGATGCAGTGGCTACAGTGTAGACAGATGTCAACATTTTGGAATTAGGAGATGAGCTACCTCCAGGAGAGGTTCAATTATATAGCTGATAGTATAAAATTCTCCCAGAGGCTCCAATTGAAGCAGTCTATTGAAAAACAGCATTGAAAAACAGCTTTTCATTGAAAAACAGCATTGAAAACAGCAGGTTGAAGTGGAGAGGATAAACGTTGAAATGGATGAGGGCGCAGGGAATCCAAGGGACTCCGAGGGAGGGAATGTCCCGGGGGATGCCCCTTCGAATGTTCTCCATATGTATTTTCATAATAGGCTATTGATCTCCTACCACAAAAGCTCACAAAGCATTGAAGGCATTGAAGGCAAGGGGCCATGACTGCTGGAAATATTTAATAAGTAATATGCTATTCAGTGGAGACTATGGAGTACAATTGCAATAGGATTGCCACAGGATTGCCACATTGTAGAGTATTGTTGAGTGTGAATGGTAGGCTGATCAAAGGGATTTGGATGGGGAGATGTTCTCTATTCTTATAAGCTCTTATACCTCTTGCTGGGATGTACAAAGCTACAACAGAGACAGGCAGACAGACACGGAGAGATACGTATAGAGACATTGACAGACACTATAAACTCCTCAACCAAATCCAGAAAGAGGAGAAAAGGGGAGGGTGTCTAGCTGGGAGCTATCCTGGGAAGCTGCATGAGAGCTTTTCAGGGTGGCTTGCTTCACCCTCACACTGCTCAGCCTGCTCAGTAGCTTTTTGCCTGATCACATCGGAATAATCCTTGGCTGCAATTCGACTGCAAAGCTTTGGCAACATCAAAGGATGCTGCTCTGCTCCACAGCTCTCCATTGAGTGTATTCTGCAGTTCGGAGCTGTTCTGTCTGACGATTGTATTCGCCTGTATCTCCACAACCCCCCCCCTTCTCAGCTCAACAGCAAGACCCAACTGATCAAAGGACTAATCCTCCCCCAGGCAGCCCTGTCACAGGGTGCATCCTGGTATGGAAGCTACTCCATTCGTGAATACATTGTTATCAGTCAGTTATCAGTCAGCTGTCAGCCACTGGCCAAACCAAAAACATCTACAAAAGGACTGCAAGATGACTAGAAAAGGATAGACTGAGGCGATGTGATATTTTTCAATAACTAGGCCATGCATATCTGGTGTCAGTGTTGGAGGAATTTTATTTTGCCCCATTTGTATTACCCAGTTCCCTGTGTTAATTGAAATTTTAAATGGTCATACAGGGTAGAGATCTTTTCCAACAGATATTTAAAGAAACAGAAATATGAAATTTACCAAGAAAATGACCTGTTCTTTAAAACACATTTGTCACACCTTTGCTAAACCATAATTTATCACACCAAATTCTTGGAAGACTTTTGTTTGACTAATTTCCCATTGCATGGTTGCTATCTGAGGGATATCCAAGGGACATCCATGGTAGCAGACCTGTGTAGGCCATCAAAACAGCATATAGTCGCCATTTCGATTGATGACACTAACATTTACAGGGAAACATAATCTCGTAAACTAGACGGTGATGTAAAAATGATGTAAACTGCTTCAGAGGCAATCGAGGGATTCAATTTCATTTATTCGAAATCAGCCCATAATCTACGGCTTCCTAGGTTGTGGATTTGATGGTTGTCATTGTGAATATTTATGAGATTACAATTGAACAATGGCTGAGAAGGGAGCTAAGTGGGCAACAAGCGCTGAACAATGGCTTTCCCATTTAGAAGCCTTGTTACATGAATTATAAGCGTGATTCCGGTAAACGAAAGCCTAAGTGCCCGGAGATAAAAACAACTAAAAGAGAACGGTAAGCAGAGAATGACAAATAGCATGGCGCAGATAATAAGGGCAAATCATTAGAATAATTAATGTGACTTCAAACAAAGGACAGACAGGACCCTGCTGCGAGGCAAGTTGACAACGTCATGTTCAGAACTGGCATTTGTCAGCGCAGGCAAAGTGCAGCATCTGGGCAGGGAGGCAAATCCAATATGGCGGCTGCTGTTGAGTAATGAGGAAGATTAATGATTCATGTAACCTCATCAGAGATGCCCTTTATCAAGCCAGTCCACGATGCTGTGGTTAATCTGTGGGTTTTGTTATTCGCCACAAAAGTTGAAGTCGCCGCAGAGCAACACGTTGCAGGTTGTTGATACAGCTCAGGAAGACGATGGATGAATGGCGAATGAATGATCAGGGCTTTAGGTCCCGTATTTATACACATAGTAGTCTAATTTGGAGGAGGAGGACACAACAAAGTGGCAAAGATTGATTGGAACTGCTGTCCAATATCAGAACAGGACTATAGGTGACCCGGCCAACGCCTGAATCGTACGCAGGATTCAGCGATTAGAAGCGCGTAGCACTATCAGCTGAGCTAATGTCCTCCCTCCTCCAGCAGAATGGAAGAATGAAGATGTAAGAATGTAAAAGAAAAAGAGATAGAGAAGTTTCAAGAAGAGGGGAGGCAGAAGAGGAAGGAGAAGGAGAAGACCAGGAAGAAGAAGAAGAAAGAAGAAGAAGAGCAGGAAAAGAAGTAAGCGAAACGAAGAAAAGAAGAACATAGAAGAGTACATATTCAGATAGTAAAATCGCAAGTAAATGAAGAGGAATTAGAATCAAACTTGCCGAAGATGAATTGCAACAGAACCACACACGACATCCCACTACACAGGAGCTATGGCTGCAATTTGGAGCACGTCAATATCGATTACATAACGACTCTGAGTCACGTCGTCTGGTTGGTCCTAATTCAATAGGGCATATAATATCATCTTTCATATCATATTTCTCTTTGAATTTGATAAATAGCTTGGCATAGCTTGGCACAGGCCATTAGGTGGTGATGCTGAACAGCACTGTCTGGAAAGATTAACAGATATTGATTATTGGTGTAACACAGACAAGCTGCCCTCCAACACCAGCCCCTCCCAGGCCCTCCAAGCCAGCCCTGTCTCCAGCCCAGTCTCCAGCCCTGTCTCAGCAACCAGCCATCTCTGCTCTTCATCTCTGCTCTTCATCTTTGTAAACTTCATCTGGGTCCTTCTTCTCAGTCCTTCATCTTTCCCCCATGTCTGCACTTCATCTGAACTTCCATCCCAACTTCATTGACAGCTTTTTATTGCCTGACCAGCCATGCCATTAACCTCCACATAACAAGACTCCATAAAGTCCTGCTTCAGCTATAGACTATAGTACACAGTCCTGTACATCACACTGCCAATCCAATGAATGCTCAGACAGAGTGGGACCTATGATATGTATACTTTTCTTCTCTATTATCAGTTCATGGCCTTCAAACTCCCATTCTACCATCCCAGACTGTAAACCCAGCCCTTCACACCACCCTTAATCTCCTGATGATAGTCCCAAATCCTCAAATCCAGGCCACAATTCGCTGTTCAGAACTGCAGTTTCATGACAAAGTTTCAAGGACCTTCACTTTGTCCTGTCAGAAGTTTAGAAACCACATTATGGTCCCATGCATCCTTCAAATGTGGGGCAAATGCATGTCAGAAACTTTCTGCAAATGTGTGGCTTCACGTTAGCTCGCAACAGTACAAAGGCAAAAGTACCTGCAATACAAGTTATGCTATAGCACACCAGATTTGATGTCAATGGGCCTGAAAATGCAGTGGTTTCATGACATGATTACCTCACATGAAATTGCTATGAGAATGAGATATAACATTTCCAGATAAATTATTGCTCACAACAAAATGACATTTCAAGGGAGCAATCGGTTCGGGATTAGAAGTCAGAACCTATGACACACCTGGATGGCTGGCGGGTACATTGACCCTTGTGTCATCCCACAGAAGCACTTCCCACAAAAACATCCAGTTCAACCCACTCCAAGGAGTCCAAGCCAAGCAGTAAAACCACCTGGCCAAGAGTGTTGTGTCTGCCTCCCAGTGAAGGACCTCTATTTTCATTTCCCACATATTCCTTCATCTTACTTTTTCTTTTTTACTTTTTTTTTCTTCAGTTGAATATCTACTGACCCAGTTGTGTTTAGCATTTTTGTGGTGAGATGTTTTTCCACAAGGGCCCTTGTCAAATTCTGTCTGATTTGACAATCAATGGGCCGGGATGACCTACAAGCAGCAAGTCTCAGAGAGAGAGAGCTGCTTCCCCGGAAGCCCTTTTCTTCAAGGCATGTGTGAAGTGGTCATGCACAATTTCAACCAATCATCGCCTGGGAAGCAGACAGACAGCGCCATCTGGAGGATGTGTTTGTCCAATCATGACTCATTCCTCACTTCCCAGAATGCAATGCTTCCCAGAATGCCTTGCGAGGGATTGGGCAAGGAACGCCATCCGGACATTTCTCTCCCAGGGTAAAAGAGAATTGGGGTGACCCGTGAAATAAGATGGGGTGCATGGCAGGGGATTGGAATAACATGTAGATCTACCTAAATTTCTCCCTATCTTGCTATCAGAAGAGTAGTCTATAGTTGGTAAAGGCTAATGATCGTAACTTGAAACCCGCATTGGGCTAACTCTACTCCACTTCCTTGTTCGCTGAAACCCTCCCTTGGAACTAGTCAGTGCAGCTTATATATTGTGCCGCTATATTTGATATCAAGTAAGATACAGACAACATTTACCGAGGGGTATGTGCCCAGTGTCCACCTTGCGCAATGCTCATACCTTCGATGATAACCTGTACTCAGACATACCCTATATCAGACAGGAAATATTGGGAGCACCACAAAGCAAGCAGTGCTGGACACTGTGGACAGAGCCACAGGATGCCGCTCTGCAATACGTTTATCAGAGGTCGGAAGTCAGTGAGCAGAAATCTACAGTCAGGCTATCCTTTTATCGTTCTGTGTTTAAAAGTTACAGCGAAAGGCTGATGTTATGAGAAGATGAAAAGTGGTCAGGTACTTCCATCTGAATATCCATCAACCAGATGATGATTGGTGAAGTATAAAAGCACTTGTGGTAACTCATCAGAATCGATCGTCTCAATTGGCCTGCTCCCCTTACAATTATTATGGTCCGAGGTTTCAGGCTACCATTCAGTCATGGAACAATTTGTTGTCAGACATACATGAGCAGCACCCCAGCTTGATGTCATTGCGTCATTCGGATGAGACGCTCAGTTGGTGGCCCCTTCTATCTCTGTCTGTGATGGGCGAGCATTCGCCGAGCAAAGAATCCCTCACAATTATGGGGTAACATTTGATAACTCACGTCTCTCTCATCTTTTAAAACAATCAACACTAATGAGTGGCAAGAACTAGGCTTAGAGGGATCCACTTACCACTTGTGTAGGCCTACCATCCTCTACTATCTATCTAGCCTTCTGTCTAGTATCTATCTATCAACATATTGTTCCATCTATCTGTTCAATCCTCCAAGATAGGCGTCCCAAGAACTCATCTGTATATATCCATCTATTATTCTATCTGTTAATCTCTATCTATCTAATCTATTCTCTAGATCTGTGATCTATCCTTCTCTCCATCTATCTATCAATTCAGATCCATCTCTAACACTGGCTGTTCTACCTGTCTATGATGGATGTCCTATTTCCACCTGTTCATTTTTCTCCCTTCCTCCACATGATAGGGAGATGTCTTTCTTATTTCTTATTTCTCTCTTTCTCATTAGTCCTCACCTACCTCTGCCTTACCTGTCATTTTCCCTCATAACTTATCGGATCCCAAACGTTTTATTTCCTTTTTTGCATCATGCGATTTCTGGCTTTGAGACCTGTCTGGCACGCGTCCCTGTAAACCTATAAACTCATCGCTTTTTTTCAGCAATAAGACATAAAATATCAGATCCTATATTATAGGCTATATATTTCTTATATATTGCAGTCAGTCATAGACCATCTAAAGAACATATAGACATATCATAAGTAAGTAGTCAAATCAGTTAGTCGGTCGAGAAAACTGAGACTGACTGACAATATATTTCATCTATTTCTTGGAGACGGGGTTGGTTACACTCCATGCCCCATTTAATTTGCTGAAGGTCTGGGCTGCGTTGCATGATCCTTAGCCGGTGCAAAAATATTACCTTCATGAGCAAACTTCCAGCTGGACGTATCAGTTGTTCGAATGAGACATTAAGGTGGCTCGCTACCCATGAAATTACGTCACCTGCACATATTTCCGCGCAGCCAGGCAGGCCCTATCTATCGTAAAGTCAACACTGTGCTGACACTTCTTTGTCATCTTTTTTTAATTCTGAAAAATTCCATGCGACGGCCGCTTAGTTTGCCATTTGCGCCACTTCTATTGTGGTTAGAGACTTCTCGTTTGGAGCATTAGATGCGCTATGACAACTACTATAATCTGGCAGACTTTCAGTTCTGAACTCTCAGTAGAAAATTTCTGCAGGCGATTTTCGGCAAGCATGTCTAATTTCTCAAAATTGACTCTGTGACATAAATAAATTTTTGTATCAATATCCAGCCCGTTGGGCCATATGTCTGTATCATTATATTGTTCCTCACTTCATTTGGAAGCAAATGACAAAGAAATAAGAAATTCTATCGCGTCTTTTTTTTTTAGTGGTATGGTTCGTAAAAAATATTTAATTTTAAATATTGAAACTTTTGTTCCGAACGCCTAGAAAAGTTCTTTAAACTAAATATATTTCTATGGGATTTGGGTCAGCTTTTCCATCAACCTTTCCTCTTTAATTCCATGCTTCATTTAATAACATAGGATGAATGGCCACTGAATGGCAGGGAAAACTTCACAGTAAAGAAATTAAGAAAAAATTTAGTTTTTCAGGTTTGCGTGGACTGACTTTCTTTTACGTAATCTCAAATATTTTGAAAGAAGGGCTGGTAGCGACAACTTTTGTTTAGATATCCTTGCTATAAACTACATTTTGGATCATTTTAAACTATTTTAAAGAAATCCTATCTTAGAAAGTTCACGAGTATCGAGCCACCTTAAATAGGAGGGCCCTTGTATCAGTGTCTGTGCTGGGCGAATAAAAGATCTCTCACATGGGGTAAAAGTGTAACATGTTGAGGACTCCCACTCTCTCCCATGTCATCAATCGAAACTCATGAGCAAGGTTCCATAACTGGGCTAAGACGGCTGCTCTTACCATACAAATCTACTAATCTATCTATTTCATTAATGGTGACTAACATTTTCATTTCAACTTTATACTCAATACTCAATGAAGTGAACACCTGGCTGCCTCTCTCCAATCTAATACCTCTGTAACCCCTTTACTACTTCATGAATGCATCTCCAATTCTTGCAAAACTCAATGACAACTCCATGAAATGAGTTGTCCTTTCATTTCAGGTACTTTACCAACAGTGAGGCAGCTCATTCAGTTGCAAAATGAACTTTTTTCGACTTCTTTTTTGGCACTTTTTTTTGGACTTCCTTCAATAAACGAAGTTTGCAACCTAATCTGCTGTTTTTGTCCTTCGCCTGTCATTGTCTGCCACTGTGGGGTCATTGTCCTTTTAACACCAAAATGCAATAGGGATATTTGAGGTCCTGTTTGGAACACCATGAGTCAGCCAGACTTGTGTTTCTACGTCCTTGAAATGGAATTCTCATTATAAATCGTGAAAATGTTAAAATGGAAATTGCATGTTTTTTGCCATTTAGCCGGTAGGGGTCGTGTGTGTGGGGTGGAGGGGGTTATGAAATAGCCTGAGGGTGGATCAGGAAACAGGGTGGATTAAGCAAAGGGGGTTAGAGATGGGGTTAGAGAGGGGCACTTAAAGCCCCCAGCTCAGGAACAAAGACCAGCACAGCTTTTATCTCAATTTTACCCCAATTATGCAACCAGATGATTTGACCAGATGATTGTCAGAGTGCTTTAATTTAGAGGATTTGAGTTCCACATGCAACTAGCTAACAAATAATGCAATTTTAGTATGAAGTACATGATCAAACTAAGTGCACAATTCATCATGGGTCGGTAATGTTACAATTACTCAAAATTTATGACTAATTTGACATCATGCAGCATGTGGTCATAGAATGGTATACTTCACTTGCTAAAACTGTACATCCTGTTTGAGTTCACTGATGGTGGAATAAGAAGCAGCAATGTTTGGTCCAGAGCATGATATCATCAGTTTGAAAACACCAGTACTTCTTGGTCAGCTGTCCCAGCTACAATAAGTAGCTAAGAGCAGATATCGTGCTTACTAAAGTGACATCAAGCTCCAAATTTAAGCAAACGTCAAATCATGACTCTGCACACCAATCTTTAGCAAGGAGTAGGCCTATAGGCCTAAAGAAATAAGTTTTCATATGAATGGAAAGTTGAGAGACATTTCTTTTGCTTCTTAGGACCTCTTAAAGTCACCAAGTTTTCTACAATCCTACACATCAGGTGATTACTTGCTGAGCTTGGAACAATGTCAAAACTAGTCATGTGATTATTTGGCAAACCCTTTGTCTGCAAAACAGTGGACTGGTCAGCCCCTTAATTGCCGAAATCTCCCATAATGATGTGTTTTTGTGACCACGTTTTTGTGGACTGAATATCAAAGAGTTAGTTATAATAAGCAGAGCACCCCCTCCCCCTTTTCCAGTCCTAATAGATTGTTGGGTGTTAATTAAATATTCACCACGTGACCTGTGGAGCGAGTGACAGACGGACTTTCAAAAAGCATTCAATTTAATCAACTGAACTGAGTCCTTTGTATGAATAACATAATGCTTATCTATAGTCCAATCCATATCTACCATTCGGACAAAGAATGGACATGCTTGATTGGTTTGGTGAATAATAGAAACTGAATCAGATAATAAGCACCTGTCGAAGGGACAACATAGTTAACACTTCTGGAAATGAAATTGCAATAATTCTGATCCCAAAATGAATGGACACAATCGAACGCTTTGCTCTGATCAATAAAAGCAATTTCACAGATTAGGGAGATTCAATGGAATACTGAATCTCTTGAAATGAATACAGATTAAAGCTTAGATTTATTATCAGAAGATGGACTTGTAGGTACATGTAAGGAACTGTTTCAAATCGTAAGCAACATACTACAAATTTGTGTATATGCCAAAAAACTTCACAAGATCTTCTTATGCATGTTTATAACTCATTTTCAGGCTACATCATCATTTCAATCTTGATTGAAAGTAGTTTTAGTCTTGCATTACTGTAACTAGTCCCCAATCAATGTGGGCTTATCAAAAATGCATGAACTTAATTTGAGAGTTTAAACACAGTACAAAAACTGAAGAAACTGCATGGGTCTATCTCTCCAATGCTCGTTTGTCTCATCCTGCAAAACTTTGGAAGGTGACCCCTACCTAACATAGCCCCAAGTTAGTTAGCGTCATTATTTCTGGAACAGCTTGGTTCCTCAACTGACTGTATTTGCATAAATACTCGATGTGTCTGCGTCTGTCAGTCCAGTGAGAAAAACAAACATTTGTTGATAGGAAGCGATAAGGAAGGAACTCAAGAGGCAGCTGACGAATGGCAGACGGATTAGGAGAGAAAATGCAGGTTAATGAAACGATAGGTTCCTTCCAGTTACACTTCTTGGCAGGCTAATAACATTTTAGACATTAACAAAAAAATTCAATTCAGTCAGGAAAAGGCTCAGACTGGAATTGAAATGACAATCTCAAGAATGTCAAGAACACATTCAAGCAACGTCATTGTTGCAAACAATGTCACAAAAATTGGCAATCAAAGTGGTCCTTAACTTTTACCTTTTTTGCAATAGGTCTGTGAATTCACATCCAATCTCAACAATTCGGAAATGAGAACGAAATGAATTCAAATTCAATCTTTAAAAAAAAAAAGGTCCCCAGTTGGTGACGAAAATGTGAGAACAGATCATTCCATTTAGGATGACAGCGAGACTATACAACACTGTCACCCGCAGTGAAATTCTGAACATTTCTCAAACCAGCTGATTGTTCTCTGTTGTTGGGTGGCTCATTTGGGAAAATCCTAAACAACAAGGGACTCTCTACACTTAGGAAAGTCCTAGCTCGTGGTATCCCCTTCTACGTCTATAGAGCCTATCTGGAGCCTGTCAAGACAGCTGTCATTCTCCCCTTCCAATATTTGGTTGCCACTGATAGATTGAACGGATATAGCTCGTTCCCTAGCAACCGTTCTTATGCACTTCTATGCTGTGACGTCATCATGAAGGTCTATACGTCACAACAGGTGTTCCAATCCCTTATTTTGTCGTCAACATAATTACTTATTCCATTATATTATGACGTCACATTCTAAGTTAGAACCGTTTCAACAGTTTAGAACTAAAGAAAGAAGTTTCTCCAGAAGGAACAGAACTTTAGGCCTATGCCCAACAAATATTTCAATCTGCCTATAGGCCTAAACTAGATCTGTGCCTTAAATTTGTGTAACAGGAGGTCAAGCAAAAGCTTTAAATCAAAATGTCCTATAATTGCTATATAATAGCACAACTAAGTTGTCAAGGGTTTTATTTTTGGCCTGTTATTGCATTTGTGACTGATTTGTCAAGATGAGGAGTTCAATGATTAAGATGATGAGATGATAAGTCTGATTGACAGGTCCAAGTACGAAGTTGTCACTCTAGAGTCAAGTGACCCAAGCATGTTGATATTAGGTGGTGTTTGGAGGACAATAGTACAGTTTATCGTTCACTTTATTGGCCAATGGGAGCCAATAAAAGAGCTGGGAGGTCCTGTAAACAGGGAGGCCTCTGGAGGTCTCAAGAGGAAATCCATTCATTTCATTGTAGCACAAAGGTAGCAAAGGGCTTCATATAAAAAGCAATGAGATTGGGATAGGATGAGAATGGTTGAAAAGGGACTGGGAAGGAAAAGGGAGACAGGGGGGATGTGTGACCTCAATTTATGCCAGGGCATCATACAATTGTCTATGCTGACTGGCAGTCACTGCAGAGGGTCTCATCACACTATTCGTCTCCTATGCAGTATATCCCATCCACATAGGCCTATCCCACCACAGCCTACTCTCCACATGCTCTGACTGCTAAGTCTTCATGATGGGAGAGAGAGTGAGAGACTATGAGAAAGAGGCAGTGTCATTTTGCGGCTGGTCAGCACCTCATTAAGAGGCCAATAAATCAAGAGTACACTAGGCGTCCTCTCCCCCTCCGCCTTCTTCTCCTTCTCCTTCTAATATAGCAGCTTGTATAAACAGCATGGTGGCCACGGAGCCAGTCAGCTGATAAGAGCTTGGAGAGAGAGGGGAAGCCATCCACTCTTGCAGCCCACCACTGGCACTGATTCCATCCATGGACCCACCACTCTCAACCTCCACCACTGAACCAACACTGAGCAAAAGTAAGCCAACAACTAAGCCCACAACTAAGCCAGTGTTTTCCATTCAGTCCCCAGCTTACAATGCAGATCTGGACCATTTATCAGTCCCGCAATCTGCACACTAATATTTGGTCCTCTGATAAATGGACCGCAGGCGTCTAGTGGCTCCGGTCCTGGCTCTGGTCCTGGCTCGGCTCTAGCACTGCTTGCTTGCCCGCGCTTGCTCTATGCTCCGACAGCTCCTGATTTTTTTCTATATTTCCTATAACTGCATGAGCGCATTGTCCAAAGGTTGACACATACCTCATCACATAACTGCAATCTATGTCTACATGGTACATTTACATTCACTTCCTGGAGGTTTGGGGCCCTGGCTCATTCAAGATAAAACACCGCACATGCATGCAGCAAAAGGGCCATGGCATATTGTAATGTAATGTTGAGTTTGAGTTTTCATTTAAGGCCTTGCAATGAAGTCGAAGGGACTTTCAAGGCTTGTTTGATATGACCTCATCTCAACAACCTCAAGGAAAAAGAACTTGCCAAAGACGACAGAGTACCACATCTACCCATTATTAGTCGACCAACCTATACCCCTATCTTCATACCAACATTTACTTTTTTGCCAACCAACCTGCCTCTTCCTCCAACCCACCTCTGTCAATCTGTGCAAAATTTCCTCTCTACCTACCAACACACATGTACCCAATATATCTACCAACCTATCTCCATATACCTATACCAACCTATACTGACATTCATGTAACACTAATTGTCACAATGTCATCTCCCAGTATCTACCAAGCTATAAGTATCAACTCATACAGGACTACTATACAGGTGCTCCTGGCTACCTATCCCTCTCTGCCAATACCAAACAAGTCAACCTCCCTAATCTCCCAATGAACCTATCTTTGTCTATTGACCAACCTTTATCTACCAAAGGATAATTATATAGATCTATAGATCTTTATCCATGTACCTATCTTCATCTGCCAACCAATTCCAGCCTCCCTACCACCCAGAGCCACCATGCAGCCAGTTAATCAGCTGCCTTATTAATCCTTTGATTGACAGTTGCTGGATATGAGTCTCTCTGTGGAGAAATATGTCAACACAGCCCACTTGGCCATTGCATTATTAGTTGTGCTTTTTTCAGCCCTCTTTGTCTCATTAATTTTAGTCCTAATTGTGAAGTGTTTAAAGAGTTCAGTACTTAGAATAACACAGACTCATTAATCACTGTCACAGCTTGTCAAGTATATGAAGACATTAATCAAAATGCCACTCCACAGATAAATCTATCACTATTCAGGTCGATTGCTTATCCCGCCTCTTCCAGCCGACAACACTTGACGTTTTTTATTCCAAAAATGTTCTTTTTTGTCTGTTTTTTGTTTGTATTGAGTCATGGTTACGTGCCGAAACTCATAAATCAATCAACAGGTCAGAAACAACACGTTATCACACACCATCACGTGTCAAATGAATTGTCATCTGAGTTAAGTTACACAATAACTGATATGATATTATGATATGGAGGTACGTCGTCACTTCTGGACGCCATGGTCGCCAAAGGAACAACTTGTTGGGAGACATTCATGAGCAACTTCCCAGCTGGAAGTCATTGCGTCATTTGGATGAGACGTTGAGTTGGCGGCCCTTTCTATCAGTGTCTGTGCTGGGCGAGCAAAGGTCCCTCACACGGGGTGAATATGTAACATGTTGAGGACTCTCCTCTCTCTCTGTGCCTAGAACTGGCTGTAAAGTGCTGCCCTTACCTATCTTTTTGAGCTCTTTCTATCTCACTCTCTATCATCTCTTCAACTGGTCCTTGTGAAGTTGTGAGAAACAAGGACCTGCCTTAGAGGGCTGCAGTACTTGCCAATCTAATAACATTATAACACACTCACCTTTTCTCGAATCCTTTTGCCACTTTGAAGGGTCCTTGTATAATTTCTGCACAAGCCAGTTTCTCCCTTTCCTTCTTGGTCCACCTCACCTCCTAATTGACCTTCTAATTTGACCTAGGGGAGGTCACCTGGGGTCACGTGATACGACTCATGGTGACGTTACTGAAAAGGAACAAAACGAGAAAAAATAGAAAATGTCATTTTCAGGAAAATTGCACAAAAGCAATTTGTCAAATGTTCAGCAATTAAACTTTAAAAGCAATCTTTGTAGGCACCATTTAAAACGCAGATCCAGAAATAAAATGGAGACAAAGAGATTATAAGAGAGGAGATTGGAGTTTGCTCGTGTTATTGTAATAACAATAACAATAACAATAACAATAATCTTTATTTAAAGTCATGACAAATATTTTAACAATAAAATTAGCATTGTGCTATTCCATGACTAAATATGTAAACAGATAAAAAACTATAAAAACAGAAACAATATTTACAAAATATACAGTTAAAGATAAACCTGGGTAAACTCTGTCCACTGTTATTTGCCAGGCAAACAACACAGGCCCGGAGACTGAGCTGAGCTGAGCTGACAGGCCAGTTGGTTTTGTGTAATCAGCACTGATAGCAGTTGGATATTAGAATTGCTCAAAATTCCACAATCACAACCTGTGAATGGCTGAGTGTCTTGAAAATCAATATTTTTATCAGTTTTCTTGAGTGCTGCATCCATGGGGGGAGAGCAGGGGGGGGGGGGGGTGTTGACTGTTGTTGAGGGCACCATTAGGCCTAGTTAAGAATTGAAATCTGAAATATAATCAATTTCCACTACTGACCACCTTTAAAATTTCAAAATCAGTTCATTAGTCTAATCTGAGGTTGGGAGTATAATCTGTTTGATTTCATGTTCAATGACCAACGATTTCAGATGTTAGGAGATTTAACACTCTGAGCTGCTAATATTTATTTACAATGGCCAATAGATTATTATCACCAGCGAATGAATTGATAAGAACAAAAGGTGAAGGCAGATCAATAAACATTGTGATAGAACTGAGAGAGAATTATCGCCACATCTAGAAATGAATAAATATAATATTGGCTTCTGTGGGGAGTATGGGTTGACTAGACCACTACAAAGGCATACAAAGTGGAAGGTGCTAATGGACTTCTGATGTGGTGGTGTGAAATTCTCTCACTTCATCTCACCTGGGGCGATTTGCCCACCTTCCCCTACTGCACACCTGCCCTCCATAGGGGGGGGGGGGGCATGTCCCCTCCCTCCCCCATCTGCATGAGGTGCATGTTTCTGGCCTGTCCATGCTGTGAACATACCTGTCCATTCAGTTTATAATCTAAGTCTGTGTTAATTAGCAAAAGTTAAACCTCTATTGACTGCATGGTCCTACGTAGTAAACAGCTGAAGTAAGGGCCAGCTGTCGAAAAAAAATCAAACAGATTTTAAAATGTATGCAGAATAGGCCTACATTCTGTGAAATTAAATGACAAGGCCTATGGATTGAAAACTCAAATTAGTCTAGACCCTCAATAGATTTTATGTATATTATGTTTATTTGATTGAAATTAAACTTGCATATATTGTGTTCTCAATGTGTAGGGCATTGTAGGCCTGTGTGTACAAGTTAATTATCACTTCAGAAAAGTGTGAAAGGCCCATGTTATTTCAAGAAAGATCGAAACTTATAATAACCATATCGACAAGGTCAGAGGTGACTTTCAAGGTCATTGAGAGAGGTCATAGGTCACTTGCTCCAGTCGGCCTCCGGCCTCGGCCCTGCAATGCCCTCGGCTCTGTCGTCTCATGCACGTGCATGACACTGCCTGTGTGTGCGCATGCGCGACGTATAATAGTCATAATTATTGGACCTTTTTTCTCGTCACGTGATGTTGCAAGTCTAATGCCAGACAATTGTGACGGCCTGGGTGTCATGTTACAATGGAAGCTCAATGGAACCCCTTATTTGGGGTGTTTTGACTGTTTTCCCAGCATGCAACGCGCCAATTGAGGCCCTCAGAGGCCCTCAGATCTCTGGAGGAAATTACAGGTTTGGGCGAAAAGATTTTAAGGTCGTTTACAAAGAATGCGACTCTCTCCACTAAATAATAATTTGTATTTTCCAAAGTGTCAGCTTGAAATTTGTAGAATAGTTAAATTTGCCAGTAAAGTATATTCGCTTCTTTTGAAAGTTGCAGAAACCCTCTGTTATTATTTGGTGGATAACTTTTTCACTTCAATTCTAAAGATATATTAAATGTCCTGCAGTTAAAATTGCCAGCAATTAATGTATGAAGTTCTTCAGTATTTTTATAAGTTATGGAGAGACCTTGTTATTATTCTTTAAAAAATGGTGGAAAATATCTTCTAATGAATTATGTTGTAAGGTAAGTTATTGTCCTGAAACCTCTGTCATTTTGGACGAATAACTTATAAATCACTTCCAATGTACTAATTGATATCCAACCTGTGATAAATCACTTTGCAGTTTTCATAGAAGTTGACAAAGGTCACACCACATATTTTTGAAGAAGTTGCAACTGTGGATCGTTTGACCTATGACCTCACAAGCAAAGAAAGGACAGGATCTGACAAAAGAGGACACAAAAAGGACAAAAGAGTAGTGTCCTGTCGGCAATTAAAGAGAAGAAGTTTAGTAGACCTAAGAGTTACTTGAGCAAAGAGCCCTTGGCCATCCTGTGTTTTTAGGAGCATGTTTTCTTGAGCAGCAGATGGACAGATGACGAAAACGAGGCCAGAGGACCTGGGGCTCAAGAAAAACATCCCGGCCCCAAGGCAGACATGATTGCAAACACAGAAACAAGCAATAAGAATGTATTGCTATTCATACATCTACATATATCAAGGCTAAAGAAGATGGTGTTGTTGGAAAAAAGTAAAGCAAAAATGTGCTAATGAGAAAATATTTACGACTGAGTGCCAGTGGAGCTCCAAAACGATGTGTTAAATAACTGGAATTCAATTATCTAAATTATCAGCCAATAGCATCCTCCTGACACTGTGCAGGAGGGTGGCCAATACTGAAAATGCCAAGTGTGCTGTACTATGTACTGTCAGAAAATGAGATCACTAATGATCCTGCAAGAAAAGTTTAACCATTAATTTCAGTAAGCCTGGCTCAAAAGCCAAAATTGCCGAAACTGCCACTAAAAGAGCTAAGAAGGTGGATGAGATCCACCCACAATTCTGTTTTATTTCAAGAAGTGAGGTTTAAAATATTGATCACCAAGAAGTTCAGAAGTTTAGTTGAGTCAGTAGAGTTTTTCCCAAGCCATAGATAGGACCAGGGAGGGCACACCTTGTACATATCTGATGGTTAATCACTGCCTGGGGGTCTGACCAGGGATGTCTCTCATCTCAAAAAAGAAAAAAAAAAGGGAGGAGCAAAAAAGTGTGAATCAGAAATTTCGAAGTCTAATTTTATTGCCTGCGACACCTGGTGTCAACTGGAGGCAAAACACGAAAGGCAGGTAAAATGCTGGAGGGATTGGGAGGGGGAGAAGGTAGGGGGCTTCAGGCAAGAGATTGGCTTTTAGAGTGACTTTACACTGAAAAAAACTTGAAAGAAAAATTTATAAAGCTTGCAAGAAAAAAGGTTTGTATGGAAGTGGTACACATTTGTTGCAATCACACTCAGCTCCAATTTAACCTCTGAATTATTCAGCAGGATGACAAAAAAGCAAGTCGATAATTGCCAATACTTGAGTTGATAGGCTGTTCACTCTTTCATTGCTGACAGCTAAATCGTTAACACACTGTCTTGTGATTTATTTCACAAACACATGATAATTAGCTGAACAGTCCACTTTTTGCAGTCCTACTCTTGCCACTTTTTTCTACCCAGAGAATCTACTGAAGTGCTTTTTATCAACTTAATAGCTGACTTTTGTTGCCTTGAAATTGAAATAATGTTCATTGTTAAAGACTGTGATTGTTAGTTGAGTGTGGGCCATGAAAAAAATAATAAATATGGGAAGAAAAAAAAAGTGAAAGAAAGAGGAGAAAAAATAGAAGCAAAGGAGATGTATTTACTGTATAGACAAACTTTAAGAAATGTATAGAGAAATGAGGACAGTATATAGGAGCTGATTTATCTGGGTATTGTATGAATCCCCATAAGAGAGCATGAAGTGAAGTGAGTCAACACTCGAAATTGACATTTCAATTTGCTCAGCCTGTCCATGGGCCCTTATAACATGTCATCCACTTTTTGTGGGCAAAAAAAGAGAAGAGAAAAAACAGGTAATGATAGCTTACAAGGGCAGACACTGGCAGAGAGGGGAGAGTTGGCAGGAGGAGGCAAGAGGGCAAACACAGGAGAGGAGAGAAGAGAAACTTCAAAGAGGAAACACTCAGGAGACTTGTATTGTGGAATTCCACTATTGCAGCATTATATTGCTACTCTGGGTTGTGTCTTTTCAGCCAGCTTGGAGAATTGTCCAAGGAAGCAATCAGTGGCGTAGCTACAGGGGGGGCAGGGGGGGGGGGGGCGGTCGCCCCCCCTGGCTCCATCCTGACCATGAAAGAAATGATTACATTGTCATCAAACGTTGCATTTTGCCGATGGCGATAATAGCTCCCCCGACAAAAATGTTCCATTTCCATCGCTGACTTTAATATTTTGCCCCCCCTGGAAAATTTCCTAGCTACGCCACTGGAAGCAATACTCAAGCTGACACAGGTCACACAATCGAACTTATCTGTCATTGTACTATTCTCAAGAAAATCTTTGAATTGTACCTTGACGGTGTCATTACCATGCAAGGAGATTTTGTACTTCTTGCATTTGACTTTTTGGCTCAGTTTTGAGCATAAATTTCAAATGTGTCACCACATCAACTAAGTGGGGATATTTGTCCATAATGTTTAACACTTTCACCAATTAACATTCACCAACAGTCACACTCCCTATTAACCAACACTGGCAGATACTATACACCCCTACAGGTACATGGCAGGCTTTTGTTGCAAATTATGAATAATTCAAAATTATTGAAATATTAAACAATTTCAAGAAAACAAAAAAGCATCTGAGTGCATATGAAATGAGTCTGGTGACTCGTGTCTAAAGTACATACATAATTTATAATGTTGTATATTTGTAAAAGATATATTCCATGCATTTAGACTTGTGACCTCCGCCCCAGGGCTGACCTGGTACCTCATGAATATTCATGACCTATGGCCAGTGGCTGACAAGTACTGGACAAGGGACTGCATGTAGGAGGGAGGCCCCCAGGTGAAGAACTTGTACTTGCCCCTCCCCAGGCAGAAACAAATGACACCGAATGATGTATTAAGTTAATCTCTCCATGGGAGAATGCATGTCTCAGGTCATGGGCTTATGGCTATCTAGTGTATCTATGTGATCGTGAATGTAGCTTTTTATCCATAATATGTATTTTCAGAAGTAGCCTATATCTAAGACTATTAAAGTATAGAAGCATCCTAGTATATGTCTGTCTGTCTGTCTAGCTGTCTAGCTGTCTAGCTGTCTATCTATCTATCTATCTATCTATCTATCTATCTATCTATCTATCTATCTATCTATCTATCTATCTATCTATCTCTCTCTCTATCTATCTATCTATCTATCTATCTATCTAAAGTGTAGCTACCTACTATTCATTTATGCATTCAATTTCATTTGTTATATATGAATAATATGATGGATTTATTATGTATAAATGTATGTAAGCAAACAAGTCCTTCAGTATCCCTATACACAGAACATGTATCTTTATGTATATAGCACTCTTCATTATGTTTGCCAACCACTCCAATATCCTCAACAACCGATCCCTCCCCAGTTCTGTGCACAAGGGCCAGTTTGGAGAGCCAGTGAGGATTTCTTGCAGTCATGAATCTTTAAACATGCCATTAAGCAAAAAGCTGCCTCCTTAGTCAATATTTGATGGGTATGTTCTTCTATCCATAGGACTCAATTTGTTCAGATAATGAAAGACCCTGTGTCAACAATGGCCTCAGAAGTATATCATAATGCTCTGCCTCGTTGTGGACTCAATGTGATTCAATCTGGAGAAATAAAAACATTGCCTGTTTGCCACTGGGGCCTTCATGCATGCTCTCTGATTGAATTAATCTCTGCATCATGCATAATATCATATAAAGTCATTATTTGTTGTGTTTTGTATTATCAGGCAAACAAAACAAAGCAAGTCCAGCTGGAAAGGGGAATATTGATGGTCCACATCCTTGCACATCTATTACATTGGCAAAAAGAACTGAGTGGGATTTCTGATGATTTGTGTGTTTAGGGAAAACTGTCACAAACGAAAGCACACAAGAAAGAGATTGAAAGGGAATAAACATGCACAGGTATAAGTGATATATCCAGACAATCTCATTTATCTGCATTTGACATTACGGCATCTCTCATGTCCCACAAGAGCACTGAAGAAATCACTTCTCCTTTGCTGAGAAGAAGAAGAAGAAGCTGAAGAAGAAGCTGAAGAAGAAGCTGAAGAAGCAGAAGAAGAAGAAGAGGAAGAAGAAGAAGCTGGATGTAAACAAACACTCGTATAGCCATTCTAGTGCAAAAGCCCTTATGCATTGAACAACCAGGAGCTCCTTTCATTAGTTAATCAGCAACAGGTTCACTCCACAGATCTGCAGTCCTACAGCAACTATATAGCTACTACAGTCACAGCAGCTGCATGGCCTCACAGGCTTGGCAGTGGCATACAGCAATGAGAACTCCAGTCACACTTCTCATCATTCCCAGCTCTCTTCATAAATTCCTCCTATAAATCACGTTTACCATTAATACTTGGGTTATTACACGGGGGCCATATGGCTGGACCAAAAGGCATACGCAAAGGTGCCAGTAGTTGGTGACAGATGTCCTACTGACTAAAGCACATGACGTCTCTCAGCCAGAGTTAAATGCTATCTCCCCCTGAAATGAGCCCCGCAGTCGCCCGCCAGGTCCCCCTTGGGTTTTCTTGGATGCACATTCAGACTGCCTGACTCTGATTCTCCAGATTAGTGATATATATATAGGAATATATCTCCATACTGCACACCCAGAAAGAAACCAAAGCTTTTTCATGCTGTCATATGTGACGTGTCACATAATAATCACATTGAAAAACCATGAACACAGACTCCAAGGCTCCTTGAACAGGTGTATCAAAGATGTGGAACATGAAAAGTCTGAAAAGTTGGATGGAATCCAACAGAACAGGTGGAAATATGTGATAAATCGGGAACCCATAAACCTAATGTATCTGGAAACTTTGAAAAGTGAATATGAGCGAAAAACTAAACTTTAATAGACCTAAATCTGGCACAACACATTGGATTTCAGTTCTAGTGAATCTGGGAACCGACATGCTTCAATTTGACACTTTTAAAATGATTTTTAAAAAAACCAACAAAAAACACATTTTTTAGTCCTAAAACAAAACAAGCAGAAAAAAGCATGAAATCGAATGCAGATGTTGTGATTGACGTGAAATAATGGAAGTCGGATTTTCACGCATTCTTTTCCCCGTGATTGACAGTAATCGCCCCTCACATTTGCCTTTGTGTTAGAACTCAATTTTACAGCCTAATGACTAAATTTGGCGACCCCTGCTCTGCCCTGTTGCATAGCAACCGTTTTTCCCAACACTTTTGTTGACTTTTGCAAATTACTGGCAATCGCAGCTAATCGGGGTCAGAACGAGGCGCCAGTCTGTCTGCAAATATACCAGTCTGTATGCCAGTCTGTCAGTCTGTCACTTTGTTCCTGTCCCCTGCTCTATATTGTACTCCCTCTAATAACCACCATTTTTGTTCTGCTTTTTCAGCTGTTGTTTTCTGCTCATCTGTCAATCAAGTTTGCTGCGAGACTGCTACCATAAGGAGACTGTGATGCCACATGGGGAGAGATGACCGTATACAAAATAGTTTTTGGTCTTATGTGTATTCACATTTCGTAAAAATGTCTTGAAACAAAGACATCTCAAAAGCTTTATGGTGGATGACAAGGCCTTATTAACTAAGTTACTTTCTTCATCAACCTGGCGTAAAAAGGGCAATGCAGTGACCACAGTTTATAAGGCCAAGCACACCTTTGGCACAAACTGAAATGTTGCACTTGACTATATCAACTTTTATCCAGGGTAAGTGAGGCTTGGAATTAACCAGGCCAATATGTATTCATGGTAAACATGATTTAGGCAGGAATTTACAAAGAGAGCTGAGAATGATGAGATGTGTGACTGGAGTTGTATGCCACTGCCAAGCCTGTAGAGCCATGCAGCTGCAGTGACTGTAGCACACTGCACTTGCTGTAGGACTGCAGCTTTGTTGAGCGGACTTGTCGCTGGAGGAATCTCCCTGTGATATGCCTTTTACACAAAGTTATAGAAATTACGTATAGCAACAAAAGTGCCCAAAGAACATCCACACCCCAAAGGGCAACCTCTCAAGGTCCGCAGAAGGAAGAGACTGCTTGTTATAGAGAATATTGCATAAACAAGTGAAATTTTGCTGTCAGATATATATATCTCACATTCTCACAAGATATAAGATTTAGGGTTGTGCAATTCAGTACTATAATAAGACCAAATGGGTATGGTGGTATTTTGAGATGTACTCCACGAGTTGAAGATATCCTGAGTCCTCTGTACCCACGAGTGCGTCAGCACGAGTGGGTACAGAGGACTCAGGATATCTTCACGAGTGGGAGTACATCTCAAAATACCACCATACAACCATTTGGTCTTATTTATACCCCATTATGTAACTCCAAAGAAAGCTGAACTTCACTCAAATAATCAATACTCAACAGCTGCATTAGCCAATCAGAGCACAGATAGCAGCTCAAGTGATGATGTCACAATGTTGTGACGTCACCATGGGCATGACGTCACAATAGCAAACAATGCAATGACATCATCAACAATGATCAAACCATTGAGTATACAACAAACCATTGAGTATACAACGCAATACCACATGGGATATATCCACTGCTTTTTCATGTGGTATTGTAAACATTATGGGGGTATAAACACATTCTCTCAAGACCAGAACAGACTTCAACAAAGAGGTGGTAACCCATGGCACGAGCATGTTGAACAGAAGGGTAGTTGCTGAGCATCCTTGAGCCAAGAGTTGCTTCTCCCCACAGGTGCAGGCCGCAGCACAACAAGGGGCAGTGATGACAGACTGGTGACAGAAGCAGTCAGCAACAGAACTACAACTGAACAACCGGAGGGAGGCTGTCGATCACTGTGAAGTCTGTCAATCACCGAGACCTTCCACAAAACCATTTCCCATCCCAAGCAGGCCAAGCATTTCGAGGAAAGAAGGAAAGAGCATTTTTGTGTCTGCAGAAAAAGAGACAGCAGCAATGAATCTCATAGGAAAACAATGAGGCAAACAAGCAAAGAAACAATAGGCCCAAGAACAATGGCCTCCTTGCTGCAGTGTTGTAGGAGCCTGTCAGAGCCAGCAGGGAACTTATGGCTGCACTCTAAAAAATGTCGGGACAAAATTGGTTTTTTAGATTCAAAATGGTTTTTTGAAAAACCAAATTTCAATGCAAAACCAAAATGGATTTTTAAAAAAATCCATTTTGGTTTTTTGCATTGAAATTTGGTTTTTCAAAAAACCATTTTGAATCTAAAAAACCAATTTTGTCTGAATTTTTTTAGAGTGTGCTTATTCCAGGGAATGAAAGGAAGTTCAGAATTATGGAGGGCATCTCACAGGAGCCCTTTTCTGTCGTTCTCTTTGAAAGGAGCAACAAATCACAGAAGTGTTTGGGAAGAGAAGAAGAAAGATGAGGGAACCTGCGTGGGAGAACCAGAGGAACTAAACAGGAACAAGGACTGCAAGGTGTGTCCCTGTCTCATTTAGTTCTCCACATGCTACTGATCTGAAGCTCAGAGACAGATGCAATGATGAGAAGAAGCTAGAAGATTAAGTTGTGAGTCCACACCAACCTTCTCTCTATCCTCAGATGTGGGGTCTTTAATTTGCCTTGGCATATATGTGAGAGCTCACAGGCACTGAGAAGTTAAAAACGAGGAAGCTCCAACACAATATCATGTCATGATGATAGTTTTCTGAACATACTTATATAGGCTTAGTACCTAATCCAATCATCCAATGTACATTTCTCTTGAGGTACACTACTAGAATTAGGAGTGGATTAATAAACAGAGATCACAGGAGGCCAAAGGTCATAGCCCAGAGTGTCATAGGAGCTGACATCTGGGGAGCTGTGTCAGTTGATGTCAGTTGATGTCAGTTGACTGTGGCCAGAGGATGTGACAGGTGACTTCTAATGTGTCAGGTGATCACTGGTGGTGTGTATACACTGTATACCATGTCAACTGTTATGTCAATTGATGTGTCAAGTGATGTGGGGCATGTGGCAACTGATGTGTAAACTGACCTGTCAAATACAGTGTCAAATGACTCAACATGCTCAAATCATAGAAATACATAGAACGGACATGAGGCTCTTGCAGATGAAGCAACCAAATCCACCATCTTGGAACTGCCCCGTATCCTGGAACAATGGGACCATGACGTCACCAATAACAGTGATGTCACTTATAATAATGGGCAGTTCCAATATGGCGGATTTGGTGACCTCATCTTGAGGTGGCATCATACAGCCTCATGTCCGTTCTATGTATTTCTATGTTGTTTATACTTCGAAGGTCAAGGGTCAAGGTCACAAGGTCACAAGGTCAAGGGTCAAGGTCACGAGTTGACTCAGTTATCATATTGCACACATTGGTCTGTTTGTAGATGCCTCTGATAGACTCTCCTGATAGACCTGTGTTATTCTAAGGCCACTTCACTTCCCATCCCTGTCTCCCTCTGATGTCAATCTAAACATTTGCTTCCCAATTTTCAGCTTTATCTTCGACTGGTTAAGTAATCAGAGAGGTTTTTTATCTTTGCAGGATATTGTTCTTGTTTGCTGTGTCACTGAACGACATTTAATCCTGTGGGTCAGAGAGTGACAGAGAGAGAAGGAATCTTAATTGGTCGTTAGGAGATAGACATGATAGAGGAACCAACCTCGGTCAAAAATGAGGTAATGAAATAAGAGGAAGGTTGCTAAAAGATCAGAAGAGTTTCTGCATTTGCCTAATGGTAGTATATGGTGTACATGGATTAAAGTAGCTTTGATGTCATCCATAACTCACCTGCAGCATCACAGTGTCCTGCAGTTGGTCCAGATGTCCTGCAGTTGACCTGCACCTGCCTTTCATGCAATTAGTCCATTCATATCTCACTTCCTTTGGCTTTGCCCAATACCCAACCCTAGTGACACTATTTATTGACCTCTGATTGGATGATGGGTTGCATTGCTGGCAACAATCCCTGACCCCCAGCTGAACTTGTTGCTATGGCAATCGAACAGAGGCCCAGAGTGACTTCATTGTCACCCATAGGCCTACCCCCCCCCCCTCAAATTCTTTCCTTAACCTCCCCCTTCTATCTAAATGTCCCCTGGAGGACCATTGTCACGTGACGGGACTGATATTCCATACAAGGTGTCCCTCTAGAGGAAAGTACTCAAATGACTGTTTTGTGTTTTGATAGCAAATCATGCAAAGGTCATATGTATCAAATAAATGCCAATCAGGAATGTATCAGGCTATCACAATAGAATTCATCATATGCAGTCTATTCCCTATCCAACAACAGCACATTGACAAGAGACTGATTTGATTGAGACTGGTTGACTCAATCATTGTGAATGTGGGTCTTCAGCAATCAGCATGGTCAGGGGGGTTACCTTAGCTTTTTAGTTGGTGAAATTTCATTATACCCAATTCAAACTTCCAAGAAACTTGAATATTTGACTGCTGCTATCTTGAAGTTTTTCAAGAGGCAACTGAGCCTCACTTGAGATGAGGTTTCCTGGATGAAGCCCTTTCAATTAACCGCCACCTGGCGAATCCCTATCTGCCTTCAAAGACACGTGACCTTCAGGGTCAACTTTGACCTTGACTTATCAGGCTTGGGTAAACAAGTGCATCTGACTGGTTGCCTTGATCATGTGACCCTCATCTCGTGAACCTGATCATGTGACTAATAGAAGCCCTCTGGTAGCCAGTAAGATTACTAATTGATGAAAGATTTGGGGCTGGGGAGTTACGCAAGAGGTCAAATGTCAGGTCATGAGAGGCTAGAGGATGTTTGGAGGAACAATATTGAGGCCTGGAGAGTAAACAGTCATTCTGACTGGCATGTACTCTGCATGTAGGACTGATTGCTTCATGGGGAAGAGTAATTGTTCAATTGGGGAGCAAGATTAGAAATAACATCACGGTTGGAACTGAATGAATATATGGAGAATCATTCTGTCAGAAAGTCACTGCTGAGGCATCGAAGAGTGAAGTTAACGCAACTGGAGAATACGCATGCATCTTCCTTTAGGCCTGTGATATTGGGTATATATTTGGTTTATACTGTAAAACATCACCATGCAAATATATAGGTCCTATCCATAGACAATAATGATATCCTTGTAGGTCAGAATGCTGCTTATCGAAGTTCATGCCTACAACATTCTCCTGCTTACTTCTGGGCAAGGTCATCCTAAATATTCCTCAAAGTTTGCGATGAATCGCTTGATGATTCCGTTTTCGCGTGAACTTCTCTTCCCATACATATCATGCTTTCCCAGGGGATCCAAGGGGCTAAAGGTCAGGGTTTCTGAAAACTTTGAATGTGAGGCAAACTGAAACAAACTGCATCCAACATGGAATTCGGCTCTTTGTGGCCGCCTGCCTTTCATCGCCTCTAATGGCCGCTCTGCCTTTTTGAGTTGTGTTCAATGTGTAATGGCTTTTGCTCGGTGGAAAAAATCTCATTCATAGGGAGCTATACAGGAAAGGCATCACAGCTCACATCATTGTGAATCTCACTGCTGCACTTCACTTATAAGATTTAGTTTCTTTCTTGCCTATTCTTGGAGTACATCATCTAAATTCTTAAACTTGGTAAGTCCTAGCTGCTCGCTGGTGTTGTTTTCCCGACAACCGCATTGAAAGACATGTATAGAAGCCGCTAAGACTGCCTGATCCTCATGTTTATTGTAAAATACAACAGCAAACACAAAAGCAACATTACAAGTTTGCAAGTTGCGCAGTTTCTCCTTGAGGGATGTTATCATTTGCATAGGGGACGTCGCAGGCCCATAATCGCCACGTCGCGGCCGCCGTCATGCCAACGTCATGCAAAACATGAGCGATAATGGGGCAAGGCATCCCCCGCCGGTCGTAACTCGCTGTTGGGAGGGCAATCGGTGACATTGGGCTTATACCAGGCCAACAAAGCACAGGGGAGGCATCAGGAAGGCAAAAAGGAGTTTGTTTTTATCTGGTATATATGTCTTGTGCATGACGGTTAGAGCTGTTTATGCCACACAGAATTCGATAAGTCATAACTGTGCAACACAATGCAAGAAATGTGATGGATAATATATATTAGCACATTGGACCCAGTCACATCAAACAAGCAGTTGCATTGTGGGTTGTGTGTAGAAAACAATGTTGTAGATAACAATGTTGCTGATTTCAGAGGAAAACATTGTCCATTTAGAAATCACATTTGTTAATGCAGATTTCTCTGTTGAAGGTGCTAATAGTTGCACTCCGTTAAGACTGTTAAGGGAGGGGGTGGTTCAACGTGGTTGTGACGGCCGTCTTGGGCAGCGTCTTCGCCGTCTTCTGGGAATGGACGGCCAGCGGTGAGATGTGGTCAGAATAGCAATTGACCAAATGGCTGGCTTGACTCCGAGTCAATCTTGAGGTCACACGAATGGGGTCAATGTCAGATCTATGGACACAGGGCCGCTTGAAGCGGAAGAAGGTGGTTACTGTTTATGTATCACATCAATCACATTGGATTGGATAAGTTTATTTACACAACATAATGCACTTACAATTTATACATAAGTTATATAATCAGTAATTATAAATATTTAACAGTGTTGTGCTGGAGGGCACCCGAGCAGAATATCTGCCATAACCCGTAGGTGGGTGCACCCCCTCCCCCCTTATATACATATATCCCAAAATATTATGACTGCTATTGGTGTCGTTTTTCTTCCTTCTTGGTTGGAGAGCAACTACTTGCACTATCAACAGAAGAGGAGAAACGCTTGGTTTATACGAAGCATGGGTGTGGTCACTGATCTGGTAGCTGGCTTCCTGGGCAACATGTATTCATGAATATGTTACGCTACAATGAATCAAACTAGATGCTGAATCACACGTATCAAATGAAATCTGATTTGCGAAACTTTTCATTTCAGCTATCTTCAGTCTGTGTAATGATACAGTCATTGCCTCAGCAACTTCACTTGTTGCTTTTAGAAATTAAACCTGCATTCAAAGTGACTTATTTTCAACCATCAGCGATAACGGAAAAGTCATTTCTCGCAATCCCACAAAAAGCCGAGTAAATGGAAGCGCAGATTAGAGGGAATCAAGCGAGAACCATTCTGAGTTAAAGGAGAATCATTTGCATCTGTTTGGGGCCAGAAAGTCTCAAGAGTCTAAATTGTCTCAAGAAGAAAAGAGTGGAGAGAAATGGCAAGATGGAGAAGGAACAATCTAAGGAGAAGAAAACTGATACTATTACACTCCTAATAAGAAACAATTTACGTGTAATTTACTATCTTAAAAGCCACTTTCTGGTCAGTTGCTTCAATTTTGACATGGGCCTCAGAGTAGATATCTGGCTTATCCCCGTCAGATATCAATCTCCAAATTCAGGCAAACTTCTAATCAATTCTCCCTTAAAAAAACAACAACAATACAATTAACAATTTACAAACTAATAAGCCACTGATTGCTAAGTTTTTCCAACTGTGACATGGACCTGAGAATAGACATCTTGCTATAACACTTTCCCCCTTAAAAGCCTGCAATCTAACCAGTTGAGCTAAAGGGCTAGCCCCAAGCCAAGTATTTAGGAGCATCCCATTATACCCTACCGACTATACTTCACCATATTGTACTTGCTCATGCCCATCAGCCGAAGATCCAAATTCAAGCAAACATCCAATCACAGTTCTCCATAACAATTGCAAAGAATTTCAGCAATTGCAAAGACAGAAAGAAATACTTGCAATGTCTGAGCAAAAGCAGCTACTTGTAGGTGTAGTCATGTAGTCCCATTGATTGTGCAAATATAAGGACAAAATTGGACATGTTGACAAACAGAAATGAACCTCATCCGACAAATTTCATATTTGACTTGGAGCGTGTAGCCATGTACATCGTATATCGGTAATGACAATCGAGTCCCTGTAAGCAAAACATCCAATTTTCCAATGCACAACAGCATTGTAGAGTTAGTCGGATGGAAGGATGCGTTTGCCGAGGGACATCGAACAAGCTTCGGGCTTTTCTTTTTGGAACAATGCGGAGGAGGCGTGAAAGCTGCCTAATAAAGCGCTGTGAGCAGTGCATACAAGAAAGAGCTAATGGTCAAACACAGCAAATTGCATTGCTGCCAGAGGCCTGCACAGAGACAGGGGGAGAGAGGAGAGAGGGAGAGGAGAGAGTGGCTGGCATTGGCTGCCCGGGAATGGTTTACACTGAGTGGTTTGCTGGGATTCCCTATGTGTTGTTGCTCCCACCAGTTTGCCCGGTTGAATGCAATCATGTACTCTGTGGAGTCTGCTCCTCTGATTGGCCAAATCTCATCACGTGACCTTCCATTGTGCTCAGAGGGACCGGGGCAAGTGAGTTAGGGCAGCTTGGCTGTTTAGGGCTTCTGGTGAAGACATTGCTTGCCAATGGTGTTGGGGGGGGGGGGGGTTGTGTACCTAAACCAGACAGGCAGTCCAATAAGTACAGGGCACCCTCTAACGTCATTTAGCCAATGAGAACCCCTTTGGAACCCGGTCGGAACGATCTCTTCGCTGAGGACGATGTCTCAAGACGCCACGACGCAGCATCCTAACGCAATAAGAGACCACGTGGTGTGCAGCCAATCAATGTGATCAATACATCTGCGGAGTAGTTGGGGGGGGGGGTGTTGTGAAGAGGGGCAGGGTGAGCTAGAGGGTGCTAAGTGTATCTTGTCCCTACATGTGCCCCTCCCCAATCACTAAAGATCGCTTTCCTCCTTAAGAAAATTATGGACGATGTCTTCAGTTGTTCTTGCGACTGAAGAGGAGAAACGCTTAAGATGTAAAAAGCATCATTGTGGTCATATGTAGATCCGCAGACTGAGCGAGTTAAAACGTACTCATAGTTAGCATTACATTGAATCTTTCCATTGGTCTCCAAAGTTCACAAGTATAGCAATTGTATAGATATCAAAAGAAATTCTCTGAAGGTTTAGAGAATCGAAGACCCTCATGGAAGAGTCATTATATTACGGAATACAGAAAGACACATGAAAATCAAAATCAGACCCAAAGATGGAATGATTCATTCTGCCAATGTTACACCATACAACATGTAGCTACATGTAACTCAGTGCTCAGAATTGCAAGCTCTTAACTCACTTATGTGGAGGATTAGATGCACATGGTAGGCTGATGGCCATGATGGCATATCACATGAGGAGTAGGATTTCCTAAGCCCAACTCCCATTCTGCACATCATGTGTAATACTTGTGTGTATGTGGGACACGAGGAACCAGGTTGTGCGCAAGATAATCGAGAAAAATGAACATTTCGGTTGCCATGGAGTTTTATTGAGCCATTGCTCATCTTTCTAACAAGCCTCATAAAAAAGAACGGATGAAATCATGCCGTGAATATCTCCAGTAATACTCCGCTGAGAATATATCGCCGTGCTCAGATACGAGGTGTGAAAAACCATTCCTCTGAAAGTGGTAGTGATAAACTGTAGATGGTAGAGCGTCTTCCACTAGAAATACCCATTGTGGCAAAATAGAGTATTTAAAAACAGCTGTGTAGTTATAGAGCTCTACCAAATTCTCCTGAAGTGAGGCAGTGTAGTTGCCATGGTGATGCAATGCAAGCGGGGAAAAGATTTTTGAAAAAAGTTTGCAGAAAAATGTTGAAAAAAAAATTGGGGAAATCGGAAAAAGCAGTAGCCCAGTCCACTCAAGACAACAATGTAAGGGCACTGTGGGGAAAAAGGTAGCCCATTCGGCTGAAGTCCAATATATGGTAGTTAAGTAGTTCCAGTGAGACTCTTTACTCTTTAAATCATTGCATCACAACCGTTGTCATGGCGTCACATGGGGGTTGCCACCCCCACACCCCCGCTCATTGGCCGAAACATTTGTTATGATGATGTCACAACTAAATAACACCCTTATTGTTACACCATGGAACTATTTGGTCCTTCTATTGGACTTGAACCGCCCATTCCCCTCAGGTAAAAAATGTTGACCTGTGCAGAGACTGAAAAAATTAGGCCAATTTCCTTTTTTTATTTCCTCTTTTTTTGACTGGAAATTTTTTTTTTTTGAAATTGGAAAAAAAAGTTGCCCACTTTTTGCAGGACATCAATATTAGTACACTGAGAATTTGCAGTTGTGGGTCGCCCAGACGCCTCGTAAGAGGGACCGAAGCATCCAGAATAGCGCCTTTGTATAGATAGATATCATTGAAAATTCGAGATATATACTCAAATTCTTCGCACGTAAAAATACGTTTACAAGGTCAACTGTTCACTGCTTTTTACCTCTGACTGCTGAGTATATCTTTGCAGTTGGTATCCACATGAAGCCCTACCAAGCACAGGTTGATAAACATAGTTGTAACCATGGTAACAGGATGACAATAGCGATTGTCTGCATTGTTTTGATCACGTGCTGTTTGTCTGTTGTGGGTGCAAATCCGCCAGGAGGCGCCTGGAAGGGGTACATCATGGGAAGGAAGCAGAAAAAGTAGTTTCCTTGATTATGATAACATTTCTTTGTTTACGTCGACCTGAGTCAGGTTTTCTGGTTGTTTTATCGACGTTGGTGGCAAAGCACGAAGTAACGCATTGTACGTCAGAAACCAAAAGTCAAAATTGCCTCAAAGTCAGTTTCAGAAGAACCCAGCGTGTCCAAAGTGTCTATTAAGACCGAGTGGTTTTCCTTGCCAAAGGTCGGAGTGTCTGCTATCAGAAGTTGTTTAACAAACCGGTAATATGCTGAGAGCGAGGAGAATGACACATGCTGTCAGAATTCACTCCCACAAAACCAAAAACCAATCGCAGTGGTCGCTGACTGGTCGCCCGAGGCCTCAATTTCCACTCGGAGGGGAGAGGTGTCTCCATTAACCGACACCAGAGGGTGTCTGGGTCAGCAGGGGCTTTACCCCATTAAGACAGTTAACCCAAGTTGCAGCCCTGGGTGTCATGTGACCAGACAAACTGGCCTGCCGCCCTAATCTCGCTCTCCCTTTGCCACTTGATGAAGTAGACATCTTTGACGGGTCGCATTTTCCGCTGACACAACCGTCATCCCATCGGCCTATGGCGCGACACATGCTGCCCTCAGAGCACCAGTCAAATCTCGTCCATTCTCCCCAAAATCGAGAAAGAGATCTGCACTTCCGCTTGCCCATATCCTGGCCCTCCATCATTTCCCTGGTGGAGCTCGATGGCAACGAGTGCAAATATATACAAGAGGCGTTTGATTTACTCTTTTTTCCTGTTGACCAAATATGATTTTCAGGTCAAAGAAGATGTGACTATTAAGAGAAATTCTAAATCATAAGCCTATAAATTAATATAATTCCATGCAATTCTGAAAGAGGGTGTCTTGCGCTGTCCCAACTACGGCTAGAATTCCTGCAAGCGCCGAATGTCGTCTGTCTTTTTTGTAGGGTTGTCTTCCGTTCACGGTGAAATGAGTCTCTGGGCCACATCTAAACCCGGATAGCAGACACTTGAGGAGGGAAACATATGGGAGCAAGAGGATTGGATGGAAAGGGAAAAGAAGGAATGCTGGAGCCATCAAGGGGGGGGGGGGATTAAGGGCTTTACGGGACCTGGCAGGCGGAACTGCTTCGGAGCTCTTTGGATGTGAGGGTCAGGGGTCACCGAAGGCAAGATCTGGGTCATCCAGGTCAGATCTAGGTCAGATTGAGGTCAGAGGCCGGCCAGATTGTGTGTTATCAGTCTTGGCCAGGTGTAGTACAGGGAGCAAGGCTGGGTCCCTCATTACGGCCGACCTTGTCCCAAAACGAGGCTTAACTGTTAAAGGGTGCAACTGTAGGGTAATGGTTTGTCAGCAGCCTCATTGCTGCCTCTTTGCAAGGCTTGTTCAACTGTATTGAACCCGTGTTGATAGGTGATAGCAATTGATTGAGTGCATTTCGATATTGCAGACAGTGTGTGGGACAGACCTTTTATCATACAGGCTGCACACACTGCCACACTGCCACACAGCCAACAGAGAACAGACATTCCTATCAAGCCGGGTATCATTGTATCAAGGTCTTTAGGATAAAGATATGTTCTGTCATGCGGTTTTCCCAAGCCTGTTATTTCCCCACTTAGAAATGGTTGTCAGTTTCAAATTCCTGAAAACAACCAATATGCATGGAGAAATATGCAATCTGTACTTTTTCTACACTTGTAATAAAACGACCAGTTTTGAGTTTGAAATGATTTCTGCGTCTTCAAACAATCAGTTATGCTTCTGGTATTCAAACACTCATGCATTGTGGTATTAAGACAATCATTGGGCGGTATGGAATTTAGCAATCATTTTGCAACATTGCTAAAGGGTGGAAGCACGAAGGGATTCGCAGTTCTGAATTAAAGCTGCTTGTAAAGATTCATACTTTCTTTAAATATTTTCAACATCTTTTTTTTAATGTTGGCTTTTTTTATAAATGAATTGATTGCGTTTAACCTCATGATGGCATGCATTGTGTTTTTTCAGGTTGTGAGATGAGGGCGCGAAGAGGGTTGGCATGAGGGGCCGATGGGAAAACAATGGCGTTAATGATTCCGTCTTGAATCGTCAATTGGCCGTTTCCCGTTCCCTGATGTGCCACTTCAGCAATTCAAATGACATTTTTTACCGCAGGGCAAAATTGGAATTTTAATCATTGGGGGTGATTTAAATGCCACCAGTGGTTTCAGGAATCCTGAAATTTCAGCGGACGAAAAAAGTGCGAATTAAAGAGGGAATGGCGGCGGCCATTGAATCCGGCCAGATCATTCCTCTCTTTGCCGTTCGCAATTTCATCCGCAATTTCATTTCCTTTGCATTTCCCTGAACGGCGAACGCCATAATTCCAGGCTGGAGTATTTCCCGCAGGTTTCCAGGGACGCATAAAGCAACGCATAGATTTGGGGGTATGGCAGGGACAGTCTCGCTGGAAATGAGCAATCGGATTACGGTGGATACTGCGTGGTATGGTAACCATCAGGTTTTCCCCAAATTAAATCGGCGCGTAACAGGGAAGCGTAACAGGCCGCGGTGAGTCACGGAGGGACTCTCTCATCCGCTGTCAATCAACCAATCAATGGCCAGATTGAGTTAGAGGCTTCCAATCCATCAGTTAGAGGCTTCCAAGCCTTTGGTAAATAAAAATGTTTGGAAGGAGGGACTGCGAAATGCGCACATGCATGGGACAGCTACATGGAGGGGATCAAAGAAATGAGGCACTTTATGTGTCCAGGGAATATGAAAGAGGGGGAATATGCAGCACCCAGGGAATATGCATGTAGGATCTACAGGGATACATATGCAATGGGTGCAATTATCATATATATCAGAAGAAGAATTTGGACGTTGGAGCAACGGTAACTATGAGCGCAGCGCCGAACAACCAAAGCTGACTGATTTTACCATTAGAATATAATATTTGTAAATACATATAAATGCTATATTTTTATTTAAAGATAAGTACAGGTGATGGAGCACAAAGTATAGGAGGCATTAATGTTTCATTCTAAGTAGTAATGGAATTTGAGGGAAAGAACTCAAGAATTATAGAGAATTCTAAAATAGGACATGGGAGCACCTTTCAATTCGGTTATAGAAACCAACATGGTGTGTTTACATTCAATGCATTTTGACTTGAAAGTGTTTCCCTCAGCCCAATGTAGCTCCAGCCACAACAGTGGCACTACAAAAGCATTGCCTGGCTGTTTAATGAAACTAAATTCATGAGATCTCTGAAGGAGCTTTTTTAAGTCTTTGCAGTTCTCTGCAGTTCTGAGGCTCCAAGGCTCCAAGCTTCCAGCACAAGTTGGGAATCTTTCATGGACGGAATTCTTCATGGGTTCTCATGGAATTATGCAGCAACTGCCTGCTTACTGTAATTGCCTATTATGATTTTGTCTCTTTTTGCACCGCGCCTTCTTTCTCTATTAATTTTGATGAGAGCGAAGACCAAGAAGCCGCCGGGCATCTGTGGAGGGTGAATAATACAGAATATGAAGCATAATCCTAGCTGATTGGTTTAATTGAAAGGCCAAATGCAGCGGCTTATTCTATTAAGAATCGCTAAGCCCTTGCAAACATGGCCCCCGTTTGAATTCGCGAAACGCGCTTTTGAATAGTGGGGTGAAATTAAATTCAGAAGCAACGAACCAGACCTGCGTTTAATCTGCTACAGTTAAAGCAGCCGAGAGCAAAACACACAAGACGCAATTTTTGTCTGCGGGGAAAATGAGATGGATGGATAGTCATATAGGAATCCGGCTCTCATCGCCGTCAGATGAGGTGCCGATATTATGCAAAAGAATGATGGCCATGCAATCTCCTTCTTTTCAGGTTGAATCACAATAATAATCGACACAAGTATTGCTTTAATTGATCAAGTACAATACATAACATGATCTCATACATCAAGTCATTGAATGTTTGGCTGAAGAATAAATGAAAGTGACAAACAAAGGGGAATGATCCCTGTGCTCAGGTCTGCACATGTGCCCTTTTGCTGGGTAAACCCATGGTAAACCTTAATAGTTAGTTTCAGTTGAGGTCTCCAGGGGGTAAAGCCCTCTTGGCTCTGCTGGTGGCTGACAGCGCCCTCTGGGGCCCGGGAGAACCTCAAGGTCCTTTGGTCTTGGAGGCAGAAGGGCAATTGCCACAAGAAAAAGGCAAGAGGGGCTAACATGAGGGCCAGCAAAAGGGCCAAGGGATGTAAGCTTGCTAAAGGGCCAAGGGGAAAGGCCAATAATACAGCCTAGGATAGGAGTCCAGGAGAGGCAGGTAAGAGGGTCAGGGCAAAAGAGCCAAGGGCATTTCATCCCCTGCCCTGCACCACTCCTCCCTCTAATGCTCTTACTGCCCTCCTCCCTCTTCACCATATGTATTTCTCGAAATAAGCTCACCCTATGACTCCTTGGCATCCTCCCATGCAAACCGAGCAGCGTCTCCCGATCTCCATTACACCAACAAGACCCAGCGATGAGTGATTGGCCCTCAAGCAATTAGCAGAACTCGTGTACCTCTCAGTGCCAAGCGAAGTCATTGCGAGTGCTGAGCGCCTTTTTCTCTTGTTTCTAACTCACCGGAAATACCTCCTCCTCTTGACATCCACAGCTTGTGGCTCACAGCTACACCTTAAGATCAAGCATCTATGGCACTTTACAAGTTCCCACTCAATCATCGTTTTTTAAGTGTACAAATTTCGATGATGCTAGCTAGAACAGACCGATGTTCAGATACAAACCCTAAACCCACTGTTGCTTGTACACAGTATTATGCCAACTACATTGTCCAAATATCATGTAGTTTGCAGTGGACCTTCTCAAATTACAGCACAGTTCTAAAGACACAGCAAAATGCAAGCTGGAATTTGTCAAAATGGCTGCGAAGAAGATCATCGCATCCCAAAGGGCCAGAGACGATAGCAACGTAAATGCCCTTCATTTGGCGGAGCCCGCCATGTCTGTTCGCTAACTGGGTCATCTCCCAGAGGGAGCCACAACCTAATGAACAATAATCGAACCTGAAATGTTCCACTGTGACGTCATCATGCCACTAGAGGTTCAGAACAAGGCAGATATTATGGTTAAGCAATTATAATGCCATTTTACCTTGAGTTGATATTCCGTAGTCCAATAGAATTCTATATATAATTCAGCTCTGTGTCGTTGCCAGTTTTCACTCTCAAGAAATGCTTCACCCTGAAGTGGACAAAGTGCGTAAGTCAATTTTGATGAATGTATGTATACATATATCCGTGTATATATAACAGGGATCAACATTTTTATATATATACTCTGGATTGTGAAATGGAATTTTTTTGCAAGTCAAAGCGGTTTCAGGTTAAAAGAAAATTTGAACCATGGTGCTGCTATCAACTTATGGACCGCTATCCACTGTTCTGTAGATTTCTGAGCCCGCCATTTGAGACTTGTACAGTATTGCGAGTATGCCTAGGCCCATATGATATTTGTAATACGGGTTGGTGATAACATTGCCTCAATTACTGTTCCTCGCAACAATTCCCAACCACGTATTCCCTAGCCTAAGAGACACTATACCCGACAAAGACAAGAAGTTGTTTCGGACGGTTTTTGCAATCAACGGGGATGTTGCTTATCAGGAACTAAATTGGCTGTTGCTGTCCCATCCCAGTCAGCCATTCTCCATCTAAGAGGGGTGTGGACAACTGCTTCCATTTCCGCTCCAATAAAAGCTGATCACTTAAATATGCTCCATCGGCCCAGCCGCCCGCCATTCCGCAAGAACGTTCCCCAATCAAATCAGCCCATCCCAAAACGCTGCCTTAACTTTTTTCTTTATTCTTCGCTGCCAAAAACTCCTGCAACTACAGCTAGCTGAATTCACAAACTAACTTTGGCCTGTATTCATTTCAATTACATGGTACACAGAACTACACATTCGGGGATTGGAGTGAGAATCATAACACATTTGATATCGGTACTTCAAAATGAACTGTCACTATCCAAATATACAAACTTACTTTAGGCCACATTCACTTCAATTACATGGTACATATATTCAGGTTTTCAGTAAGAATCGTTACACATTTCATATTGGTCGCCTGGGCTGTTATATTGCGCTCAACACTATAGCGTCACAAATTACTTCTGCAATTCGCTGCATTTTCAAAGCCATTCATGACCGTTGAGTGGGTTGCTTCCAGTATATAAAACACCAGTAGTGACAATGGATTGCCTTGCCATAACCCTTTATTGCCGCGTGTTTACGGCTTGTATCAAAGACACCACTTGACGCACTTCATCACGCAGCGGCGGAACAGGGCGCACCTTTTGTATACGGGCAGAGCATGCTCGCTCGTTTGCCATTACATCACTGGTTTACTACCTGAACACAAAATGTGTGGGATTCAGATGAATTCAGATGGAATCAGCTTCCTGACAGCAGATATAGCTGCTGCACCAGTCAGACAATAGGCACACAATGGCACTGATCGATTCCAGAGTGTATAGCAACCGACAGTGTCGGAGGAATTAAGCAACAAAAAGTCAGACGCGCCCGGAGTGCCTTGATGGGGATTTCACATGCGAAGAGGAAAAGGCCAAAGGTGCAATGGCAGCCAGGTACACAGCTACGACTCAGAACGAGGCTTCCAACTCAGAACGAGGCTTGTTCTTTTCAATGGCTCCTTAATTATTCATGTCATTTGGAGGGAAAAAGTGTTAGGATCATTAGAGAAATACCCGCTGATATAACTCCTTCGCAACCTCAATTATTCATAAAACACCGGCCGCCATGATTAATGGACCTCAGTCCTCCCGATCGCCTCCCGCTAAACGCCTAGGAAATGAACAATGGACTGAACGATGAAGAAGGCCAAGGAATTCAATAACTCCCTCCATCGAGATAACACAGATCCATGTATCGATCTATCTACCCACCTCCATTTTATCAATGTATCAATCTATGAATATATCTGTCTATATCTCTGTCCATCCCTTCATGTGGGCTGTCACTATCTGTCAGAGACAATTATGGGGACTCCCATGGGACGTATGTATCTCATTGCGGGTCATTATGATCCTTGTCCTCCCCTGGCCTTGCATGGCTGTCACAAAGCGACACTTGAAGCGGCCACTTCATAACTCTTCCGATAACCATCTCAGACAGTCTCCCTCACGGACGCCCAGACTCATTAAGTTCTTGCGTTTCCATCAAGATGGCGCCTCGGTCTGTCACATGATGACGATTGACCAATGGGAGAGGCGGTTGATAAGGAGGCAAGATTTAGCAAGAGGGATGGGAGGTCTTAAAAAGCCAAGCTCTTCATTGCATTGGCCCAGCATTGGCCCAGCATTTGCCCAGGAAGGTTGATTTGGTCTCCAGATGGAAAGAGATTCAGGAAGTCATGAGCGAGTTTGTTTGGATTTTGTTTCTGCAAAACCTCGCTGGGTTGAGTCAGGTATCCTATGACGCTCAAAACAACAAGAAAAAAGCCTCATGAAGAGAAAAAGGGAACACACAAGGTTGCCATTCCCTTGCAACAGTAACCTTTTTCTTCTTCTGTTCGTAGGTACCGCCTCTCGTAGGTGAACCACTGCTTGGCTGCACATCATTAGATATACACCAATAAAGACGGAAAGAGGGCTACACTCTCACTCAGTCTCAGCCCTGATGTTCTGATGTCTCTATGAGAGAGCTCTGAACAGACACACACAAGGGAGCCCTACTCTCAATGTAGACGGAAGTGATACAATTACCCAGCGTTACTTCTGCTTTGGGAATACGATTCTGTTTGGCGAGGAGGCCGATCGCTGTCTCTCGGGAGGCCATAAAATACGAGGAATCATAATTTCTCTTCCTTAACCGGGAAGTCCCATCGCATGCGACATGGGTAATCTCACCTGGCCTCATAACACCCCCAGCTAATGGTCTTCCATCTTGCCCCTCATCAAATAGTCCCCATAAATCCTTCCGCCGTGTTCTGGAATCTCCACTTTCCCTCAAATCCCACTCGGGTGCATCGCTGGGCTGCATTGCGGGCCCTCATCCTTCCTCATTACCCATCAGCCCTTGCCCCGTATCCTCTTCCTCTTCTCACTTCCCCCTCTCAGGCGCCAGTCGGAGAAACACAGCGAATTACACGCTTGCCCTGGAGCAGATACACTCCTAAAGAAACACAAAAAGCCAATTGAAGGAGTGTAAGTGCCCGTTGAGCAAAGGCAGTCTACCAACAGACGAGACAGCTTTCTCTAAATTGCTAAAATTGATGACAATAACTTTGTCAATTTTGATTGTTCCCTGCACCTTGATTCAAACTTGATTGCATTGGAAGTCTTCAATGAGTGCATCTCTGTTCGGGGATAATGTGTGGCAAATTTCTTGAGTGATAAAAATCAAGTTTAACGTCTTTAGAAAAGAGAGCGCGAGTGAATTGTGGCTCTGGATGCCCCGAGGACTTCTGTTAGATATCAGAAACACAAAGAAAGGCGGCTTAGAGCTGCTGCTGTGGGCTGGATGGCTGGCCTGGCTTCTTCTTCTTCTTCTTCTTTTGTTAGTTTCCACCTCTTTTTCAGGTGAACCTCCAGAGGCTCTGGAGTAAAAACAGTTCATCCAATAGGAATTGGCTGACTGGAGCAACTGCTTTGGGGGATTATTGATGCTGAGAAGTTTGATTCCTTGAAGACGCTAGGGCGGGGTTGTGGTGGGCTGCGGGGTGGGTAGTGTCCACAAAATGTCTCCTCCTTTTCTATTTCTAATCCTTTTTTGTTTCCGCTTTTTGTTCTCATCCTTACACTCTGTTTCCCTTCAGTCTCACTCTATCTGCCATCTTTCTTTCGACTTCTTTTTTTTTTTTCATTTTTCTTTCTCCTTCTTCCAACCCAGAGATTTTAAGCAGAATTGCCCAAGAGCCCCCAGAGGGTGGATTCAGAGAATTAATTAAAGGAAATCAGAAGAAACTCAACGCTGTGTAACCACCTAAGGACTATAAGAAATACAATGTATTCTGGAATGGCTAACTACAAGAGCTAAGGAAATGTCCTGAAGGTAAAACCCAGAATAAAATAACAACAACAAAGAAACCACTTAAAAGTTACAGAAGTTAAAACTAAAGAATGTTAATTTGATCCAAAACTCCACTTAAAACATTTCCAGTTTGGTAAGAAGAACCTCAGAAAATGGAAGGAAAAAACAAAAGAATGGAAACTTCTGAAATGATCTTCTTTTCTAGTTACCAATGGTAACCAAACTCAAGTCGAGGCACATTCTGCAAGAGACGTCAATCACAAGCAGCTGGGCAGATTAGCGATGGAAGAAAAAACAAATTCATCTCGGAGTTATCCGTTGCTTATTTCCCCCCACGAGTTAAACAGCAGGATTTGCGTTCCTGGGATGATGACAACAATAAATCGAGGAAATGCCAGGAGAGCTGCAACACAGTTCTGGAAGGGAAACTGAGGGAGAATACATTGTACTTGGAAGAGAATGCTTAGAGAGAATACTGAAGGAGAATGTCAGACAGAATTGAAATACAATGTGCTGAAAAATGAAAAATGCCTCCTTGTACCTCCCTGCTCCTCCCCTCTACTTCCTTACAACATGTTAGTTATTACAAGAAGTCAATTATCTTGACTATGCACACATTGTATTCAATGTATAATATGTACACTCAATTGTATTGTTCTGCCCTTTCACATAACTCCATATATACCATACCATTTCCACCATACCAATGATGCCACGAGTTCTCCTGATGACACAATGTTGCTTTGCAATGTTTGATTCATTTCGAACATGATTGATCACTCAGAATTCAGCACTTTTCACAGCATCCATAACACTACAACGCTCTACATCATAACAATGCTCTATATCATAACAATGCAATATATAATACTGAGCATGAGCATCTAATGCAGTGACATACTGCCATGGAGATTCCCTTTTGACCTGCAATGAGATATTGCATTTTCTCTGCATTTTGTGCCATTCTCATTCTCCTGTATATCAGGATCTTTGAGCAGGTACATCATGTATAATGAGGACTTATCATGCATATGTTATATACATTGCATATATCATGTATATATGACGTACAGAGAATATATACAATGCTATACATCTGGCATACATCATTGTGTATCAAGCATATCTGTGGCATATCTGAGGCATATTTGTTGCATATTTGAGCAATTAGACTTTCATAGAAGCACAGACACAAATGCAAATGATCAGAGCTTAATGCAGAAGCATGGGAGGATGGGGCAGCTGGTGCCATAAACAGATCAAGGCGGGGGATAACACGTTTAGGGAAGATACAAGCACCATACATTGTATATATAGGATCTCATATATACGGATGATGGGATGAGTATGGTAATGCCTGGCTAATCTAAGTAATCTCACAGTAATTAAAAGAGAATCTGCATTGTCTTTCATAGGCAGGGCTCAAAGTGTTTACATGGTACCACTGCATGCAGCAAAATGTAACTGGGCTGTTATGATATGTATGCCCTCAGCAGGCTAATTAGGATGCAAAAATGAGGCAAAGGGTGGTTGAAACTGCTGTCCAACATAGGTCAAGTTATTTGGCAAGAGCTGAAATTGAATCCGAAAGCAGCAGCCATCAACAGAGCTTGGACAGGTCTCCTCCCGAACTCAGGGAGGTTAAATCAGGTCAAGACCAAGTGATTATGGTTATTGATATTTCTGTTATGTATTTATAACTTGTTATGCAATATCGGCCATCATCAGGAAGTGCAGAAAATTGCCTTAACGAAGTATTCTTGGAATACAATAGTCAATACACGTTGAGACTCCATGATTGATTGCATAATTCTCATATAAGATCAAAGCAATGGAACCTTGACCCACTGTGACGTCACAATGAACTGGAATGCCCGGATGTGCTTGCGCAGCTTTAAGGCAAATCATGAGGGTCACATGACCAAAAGGGTCACATGACCAAGAAGGTCACATGACCATGAGGGTCACATGACCAAAAGGGTCACATGACCAAGAAGGTCACACAGAGAGGTCACATGATGAGGGGGTCACGTGATGAGACCTATGGCATCTAATGGAGTGCTCGGGCAACGACGGGCATCACCTTAGCATCATCTTGAGTCGAGGAGTCGCTTCCGCATCAGTGAGGTGATGCCACGGATGCCACGGATGATGCCACGCGATGATGAATGAGGGCCGATGCATTGCACACGACATCATGCTCGAAGGCATTAAGCGCCAAAGCTGAGAAAATGCAGCAACTCACACAGATGTTGGAAGATACATTACATGCTGTCTATAATAATTGTATGATACAGCAAATCTTGTGGAGCAATACAGTCTAATAGAGAAATACAATACTAACTGCCTGCCCCCAGAGAAATGAGGATTTATGAAAGATTGTTCTCAATGTGTCATTTAATCGAATTACTTGGAAATTATAGAGCTGTGCTGCCAGACATAGATTCCACACCCAAAATAATATACCACAACATCATTATGGCTAATGAGAAACTATAGCTCATCCATTTGCCTCTGGGTAGGCATAACATGTATGTCTAGATAGCACAAACATTTTTTATATGAATGATATTTTTTGAAATTGTATAACTTGTATTTAACTTAAATTCATCTCCATAAACTTCAGGCCCAACACAATGCAACCCAACTGGACTGGTCCTTCAATGACCTCTTGTTTTCTCCTCAAATCACATGTGACCTGTTGTAACATGTGCCCTCCTCAGCCCTGACATGTCCTCAGAGGTCCTTCTGGTTGTCAATAGGAGGTGACCTTCAAGATGAGGTCCAATGTGGCTTGATGTAACTTATAATAATATAGTGACAGAGATCTGGAGTAGCTTGAAGTGACTTGAGATGTAACTGTAAGTCATTTTGGGGTCTTATCCTTTTGAGGTCACCCAATTCTCACCAGTACTAAGTTCTTCACATACATAAGTGTCTTGTCACATCATATGACAACAATCATTGTTGCTAAGAGGAGGGTATACGTCAATTTTATGCCTCTTGTTTGAGAGCTTTTGAAAGGTGTTTGACAGAATTGGCTATTTCCATAGTCATCATTCAATAAACCCACTTCAGTGTGACTGTATTTCAACTATTGTGAAACAATGAAGACACAACAAGCCAATACCTAACAAAGTCTGACTATTTGACTATTTGTCACTCTTGTCTCAATTGTCTATTGTGACAGTCAGTTTTGTCAACTTGGTTATGCCAGTTTATTTTGGGAGAAATGACTGTATTAGTAACCCTTGCCCCCACCCATGTAGATGTGGACTGAGGCAGGCTGTTCACTCTGTTGTTATGCATAGTTTTGAGATGAATGTCATAACTGAGTGACACTGATAGCAAATGAGCTCCACTTGGGTTTTCCAACAAATGGTGAAAATGGAATCCAAGTGCAGGGCCAGTAGAGCAGAGGGTTGATAACTATTACAAGAAGTAAAGTTATATGTGGCACTATGTATGAAAAGATTTAAAAAAGTGTTGTGCATGTTTCTGAGAAAAGTACCTAAATAATAAGATAAGTTTTATTTAAAGTCAGGTTACAATGAACAATATAAAATAAGCATTTCTGCTTGTCTCCAATAATGTGACGCTACATACAGATGAAGTGAAAACAAATGATGATGTACAATGACATACATATATTAGTCGGTTGCTGAGGCCAAAAATGGACCCGAGCGGTAACCGGCTGAAATACATTCATTCCAAAGCAGAATTTTCTGAATTTTTCACAAATGGCATTTTTATTGTTCTATCCAGGGGCTATCTTGGTCAAAAATGGTTTCCATGGCGACCAAAATATAAAAAAATACTAAGATTATGAAATCTAGTAATTGCCTATCTCTGTGTCTTTTTATCCGATAGCCAAAATTTTAGTGTCGATATATATGTTATCAAACATGCCCTTGTCATTGGTGCTATTGGGGTTAAGGTCAAAGGTCAACTTCATTTGCATATGGAATGTTCTTTCATAAAATTTACCCGTTAAAAGAAGATGGTTTGTTGTATGTTTGTGTCAGTAAGTCAAACTTGGATATTATAGTGAAATTCAAACACAAATTTATTTCAGCATCCATCCACAAAAATATAAGACCCAAATTGTGATGTTTGATTTAGTTATAATAAGAAAAATTGCCATAGAAACAGGAAAGTTGAATTACCTTGCAATTTCTGGGTCATTGAAATATTGACACTCTTCTTTCATGCACCACATAATACATCGCTTTAGTTAGTTTTTATTCATACACAAATGTAACTTTCCTTTGTAAGAATGTACCAATATGTTGTATGACTTGCCTTTTTGTAAATTTACGTAATTCTGTCTATTATGTTGCCACGGAAACAGTTTTAATATGAAACAGAATCGCAAAATATGTTCTTCCCAGCATGTATCTTTGATCTTGGTGGTAAGCAGCTAGCAAAGATTGATTCTGATGCAGAATGTTCTGAATTTTACAGAAATGACATTTTTATTGTTCTATCTGAATGCTATATTGGTCAAAAATGGTTTCCATGGCAACCAAATTATAAATAAATGTTTAGTTTATGAAATCTTGTAATTACCATGTATCAGTGTCTTTTTATCAGATAGACAACATTTTAGTGTCGATGTATATGTTATCGAACATGCCCATGTCATTGGTCCTATTATTGGGGTCAAGGTCAAAGGTCAACTTAATTTGCATATGGAATATCTTTTCATAAAATTTACCTTTTAAAACATGACAGTTTGTCATATTTTGTGTTTCACCAAGCCAGACTTGAAAATCATAGCGAAATTTAAGCACTTGTTTGTTTCAGTTTGCATCCCGAAATAGAAGGCACCACAATTGTGATGCTTGATTTAGTTATAACACGAAAAGTTGCCATAGAAACAGGAAAGTTGATCTACCTTGTGATTTCTGGGTCATTGAAAAATTGACCCTCATTTTCATGCACCACATTAATATCACTTTAGTTTGTTTTTATACATACACAAATGTAACTTTTCTTTGTAAGAATGTATCAATATATGTTGTAGAACTTGCCTTTTTAAAAATGCCAGCTCTTCTGTTGCAATGGAAACAGATTTAATACGAAACAGAATCACAAAATATGTTAGTCCAGCATGTATAGTTGACCTGGGTGGTAAGCAGATAGAAAAGATTGATTTAAAGCAGAATTTTTCAAAAATGGCATTTTTATTGTACTGTCTGGATGCTACATTGGTCAAAAATGGTTTCCATGGACCAAAATAAAAATGAATACTTAGCTCAATGCAATCTAGTGCTTTCCATATCTAAGTGCCTTTTTATCCAATAGGTAAAATTTTCATTTAGATTTATATGTGATCAAGCATACCCATGTCATTGGTGCTATTGGCGTATAGGTGAAAGGTCAACTTAATTTGCACATGAATTTTTTCCTCTAAACAAGCTGGTATGTCATATTTTGTGTTTCTGACTTAGTCATACTTTGTGTCTACCAAGTCATGTGCAGGTTTTGCAATTATAGAGGCGACCCCTTTGCCGTTGGTTACATGAAGGATAAAGGGGTACTGAGTTTGTGGAACCAAGTTTGTTCCATCTATAAATACATTACTCAGGCCTGGATTTTACCTGGATGGGGGGCTGGATTTGCCTTGTCCAGTCAATCGGCTTATCATGTTTCCATTAGGGCAATATAATAATAGGGCATGTCCTATTTGACCATGGTTGATGGGTCAACCAAGGATGGTTTTGACCAAGTGCGTACATGCTGGCATGTTTCTGACTATGATTGCAGCTGGATTAATGCTCAAACTTTCTTAAGAGTATTTTATTTACCATGTTTCCTAGGACTAGGGTACTGGGCAGAGCCGTAATATTAGTTTCCTGTGGCTGGGCTCCAAGGCGGGTGGGGAGCATGGAGGAAAAATCAGAAAAATTCTGAAGCCAATTTCTTTGCAAAACTCAACGGAAATGGCAACGGTCATCATGAGATGACTACATCAACCTGGCCAGATCACTGACAACTAGAAAATCAGAATAATTTATCCACATCAATATTGTGTTGTAAAACTGACAAGAAATCCTCCTTTTGAGAACAACTAACTAATATTCGCTCTGATAAAAAAAACTGAAGAACTGAAGATTGAACCATCCTTGTCACGACAAGGGATGTCAAACAAACAAACAAAAAAGAGTCCTTGAGCTAAATATTACTGCAGGAACCAGTGTATCTGCTGAGCCTCACCACTGACCAAACATGGGAATAGTGTACATGTCTCTTATCCTACATCGTAGATGCTGCTACAAATGTCAACATTTCGTACACTGAAGTTAATGATGTCCATGACAAGACGCTAGAGGACGCTGTGGCTCCCAGGACCACACACAATCAAGAGAACAGCCATGCTTGGCCCCTCCTCATTATGTAAATTATTAATATGCTCATTAATCATATAGAAGAACTTGTAAGTTGTAAGCAATGAAAAATAAATTCCGACGCTGAAGGCAACTTCAGCCGTATCCTTCCTGGAGTCAAGAAGAACTCTGGCATTGACAGGATACCCATGACCTCAGCCTCATGTTAGATCGAAAATAAGGATCCAACTGGAAGAACACAGCATCAACAGATCAGATTGTCACACTAAAGCTCAAAATATTGCAGTGGCAGATTCCAAAGCCCTCTGGAGACCCTCTGCAGACACTCCACACCTGTCTATTTATTACAATAACCTTAAAGATCAGGTATCATAAAATGATACCAGTTTAATTTAAAGTTCTCCTTCATGACATAATAGCTCTTATTCTTATTTTCAAACTTTATTTATTTTATTGCAAATCAATTCATATCCTACCAACTCACCTACAATGTAGCTCCCATTTGCATGCCGAAATATATACATGAATATAGTTATAAATGCAGCCATCTAAGCCACTTCTGAGTGCTCATGGGGGTTTATTGACAAGATGGGAGTCCTTGATATGTTGCATGTGAAGTATCTTTAACTTACCCAGTACAGATAGAGATTAAAGGATCTGCCAATTTAACATCCAACTGACATAAAACTGGGATATTGCTGGTGAAAGTTTACTGAATATATTTAGATTTTCCTCACATTGTTCAAACCCATCAGATCAGACCTTGACCATGACCACTCAGCCACAGAGCTACCAAAAGAGCTAAAAAGGCATAAACCCATAAAATATTTTTCAGAGACATTTGAGACTGTGATACATCTCCAATGTCCTCCATGCCAAGTTGGTAGTGATAACAGCAACAGGTATCTTTAAATTGCCTATGAAAGATGATGCTTAACACTTACAGAGGCCTGGTCAGGCTAGGTCCCTTAATAAGGTCACGGCATAGTGAGGACAGCGCTGGAATGAGAGTCCTCCGGGCCAGAGGACATCGGAGTCCTCAGTACATGGTAATTTTCCAGACTGATAAACTTATGTTGTAATTATTCATATTTTCGTTGCCATGGCAACAATTTTTGACCAAGTTTGAGCAATAAAAATGCCATTTCTAAACAATTCAGAAAATTCTGTGTGAAAATCCAACCTATCTTGCGGCTTACCACCCAGATTAATATATCGATGGAAAAAACATATTTTGTGATTCTGTTAATTAAGCGAAACTGCTTATATGGCAACAGAATAGATGGCATTTTATAAATCTTAAATGAAGGCAAGTCCCACAACATATATACACATTTTCATGAAGATATGTTAAATTTTTCTCTGTTTAAAAACTAACTAAAATGAAGTATATATGGTGTGCTAAAGATGCAATGACCCAAAAATTGCAAGGCAGATCAACTGTCCTGTTTCTATGGCAATGCCTTGCAATATCATACCCTTAATTCATGGATACTTTACGCTGCTCCTCCCAAACTACACAAATTGTCAAAACAACCAAGTACACCTACAAATTTGCAGGCAACATTATTTCACGTCTTACAACAACCATAAGTGGGTGTGGTTTCTCAAACTGTTCATATTATACCAGTACACTTATTGGTCATTTACGCATAACTATCAATCATCTCTAATGTAGCAGTAGTTGTTCTGTTTTCTCTGGACTCTTACTCTCACTATACCCATTATCACGGGTACTATGCTAGTTATAACTAAATTGAGCATCACAGTTTTGGTCCCTTCTTCATGTGGATGGATGCTGAAATAAATTAGTGCTTGGATTTCGCAATGATTTCCAAGTCTGAAACACAAAATGACCGCTCGGTGCAAAAAGGAGCTTAGTGGAAAAATGTGATTTTGAGAAAATGGCCTTTTTCTTTTGAACACTTGTTTTCGTGTCTGGCTCGATCAATACCAGTCACATTTGAATGATATGGTACGCATATTAATACGGATATTTTCTACAGATATATGTAAAAAAAATGTTACTGATAATGATTATTTTGCTCCTTCTTGGACCAAACATAACAAGACATTATCAGTTACGCAAAAAGTATCATAGATGCACTAAGCTCCTTTTTGCGCCAACTGGTTTCTGTAGTAATTCAGAGCAAAAAGGAGCTAAGAAATAGTATTTTTACTATAATTGTAAAGTAAATTTCAGTGCCACAAGGAACATAGTGCACTATGCTCCCTTTTGCATTGGGTAAAAAGGAGCTTAGCCAAACTAAGTCCCTTATTGCATTTAGACAAGAAAATACTACAAAAACTTGAAGAATTCCAAATAGTGTCATCCTGAAGTTTGACCTGCAATATCTCCTTTAGTTGAACCCACTTTGTTCTAATATTCACAGATATTAATCCTAAGGTCTTGAAGTTTCAAAAAACGCAATAATTCAAAACTAAGTCCCTTTTTGCACTCAGCGGTCGAAATATGACAAACTGTCATGTTTTAAAAGGTAAATTTTTATGACAAAACAATCCATATGCAAATGAAGTTGACCTTTGACCTTGACCCCAATAGCACCAATGACATGGGCATGTTCGATAACATATATTTCAACACTAAGATGTTGTCTATCCGATAAAAAGACACTGATTTATGGTAATTACAAGATTTCATAAACTAAGCATTTATTTATAATTTGGTTGCCATGGAAACCATTTTAGGCCAATATAGCATTCAGATAGAACAATAAAAATGTCATTTCTGTAAAATTAAGAACATTCTGCATCAGAATCAATCTTTGCTAGCTGCTTACCACCAAGATCAAAGATACATGCTGGGAAGAACATATTTTGTGATTCTGTTTCATATTTTAAAAACCTTTTTTCCGTGGCAACATAATAGACAGAATTACGTTTATTTTAAAAAAGGCAAGTCATACAACATATTTGTACATTCTTACAAAGGAAAGTTACATAAATTTGTGTATGAATAAAAACTAACTAAAGCGATGTATTATGTGGTGCATGAAAGAAGAGTGTCAATATTTCAATGACCCAGAAATTGCAAGGTAGATCAACTTTCCTGTTTCTATGGCAATTTTTCGCATTATAACTAAATCAAACATCAAAATTTGGGTCTCATCTCTTTGTTGATGAATGCTGAAATAAATTTTTGTTTGAATTTCACAATAATTTCCAAGTTTGACTTACTGAAACAAAAATATAACAAACCATCTTCTTTTAACGGGTAAATTTTATGAAAAAACATTCCATATGCAAATGAAGTTGACCTTTGACCTTAACCCCAATGGCACCAATGACACGGGCATGTTTGATAACATATATATCGACACTAAAATTTTGTCTATCGGATAAAAAGACACAGAGATAAGGCAATTACTAGATTTCACAATCTTAGTATTTATTTTTATTTTGGTTGCCATGGAAACCACTTTTGACCAAGATAGCCCCCGGATAGAACAATAAAAATGCCATTTCTGAAAAATTCAGAAAATTCTGCTTTGGAATGAATGTATTCCAGCCGGTTACCGCTCGGGTCCATTTTTGGGCCTCAGCAACCGGACTATATGTACGCTTTACATTTTGTGCTTGGATACTAAATTGCACCAACTTCACAAATTCCCAATACCTCAGAACACGATGCCCAAAAGTATAATCCGTCACAATGGCAAAATGTCTGTGACAATTTTTACTGCAGCAGAATTGCTTTAGATTCTTACTCCAATTCCACTTGCCTCACCTTTTTCCACAAACCAATCAGCTTCATCATAACACCAGACCAAAAATATCACCTCAATTTCCAGTTTTCCATCAGCCAATCATTCTCATAATTCTAGCAATGGGAGAGATTTGGCACCTTGCAAGACTCCACCCTGAGCATTGCTACAAAGTACGAGGCCCTGGATTGCAATCTGCAAAGTGTGAATTGTTGGCAGCATTTGTGACAACTAATCAGGATGTCTCCTCCACAAGTCTACCAACTTGAGCTGGGACAATTACAACTGTTCATTACCAGCAAGCAAGCAACTTTCTTTGTTTAGTCTGTTTTGTCTGTTTAGACTGTTTAAACTGTTTAGACAAAGCCTACTCGGTTTATACTTTAAAGAAAGAGCTTTAAATCGACCTTTTATTTCCTTATAACACTGTTTTTTGCTAAACTTCTTTTTGCAGACGTGTAGTTTTTGCAGTTGGTTCCTTTCTTGTATTTTTTCCACCCTTCACTCAGGATTTCCACTGGAGGCAAGACTGGCAATTGGAGTATGAATATGATTGGGAACAGGCAGAATAAAGGTCAGGGGTTAACCTCACTCAGCCTGGACAAACAATGAGAGCCACATGTCGACTCTTTAATGTTGTCTTGTATAACACAACAGCCTTAATCCGATTACTCTTAACACCTGACTGGCTTCAAGTGTGGTTCGGTGTGGTTGAGGGGCAGCCTGGCTGTCAGCTGGTGTCAGATGGTCCTGCTCCTGCTTGCCCCATGCTTGCTCCTAAGCAACAACTGCCAACAAGCCAAAGATGGACTGCCTCGTTCTCGTTCTCACTTCAGCCTCACTTTCAGGCATGGCCTCACTTTGATCCACACCTCTTTTTCTGCCCTCCTTCTGCCTCCGATAACGCGAGCTGTGAGAAACTCCGAGAAACTGCGGAGAAGCCAAGCTCCTGTCAATCAAATCATAAATTCCCAGCTCGACCCAAAGCGCCGTTTGTTGTTCCTCATGGTTTTGCATCTGGAGCAAAAAACCGAACTCTGTCAGATCTGATTTCCTAGACATTCTATGACACGAAGGTTGATCTCGAAAACATCCAAGTGAAAATGCTTCACTGCAAATGTATTGCAAAAAAGAGTCTTTTCATCTGAAAATCAATATGAGTATTAACAGCAGGACTCCATTCATTTATGTGGACTGTAGCATGAAGTTTTCTCTTGGAAGTTTTCTTCTTGGATGGATGCAATCAAGCAGATGGGATGGAGTCTGGCTGGGATCTATTCTGTGCCCCCTCACTGCCCCTTATAAATACTCTTCCCTCTTAAGTCTCATGCTGTAGTCTGACTTTAGCAACCTTTGTCTAATTTGCAAGATGGATGGATTGATAATTGGAGCTTTACGTTCTGTATTTATGTGTTTGGTAAGCTAATTAGGACAGGAGGAGGACACGGCAATGAGGCAAAGTATGATTGGAACAGCCATCCAACATAGGCCCAGGTAACCTGGTAAGAGCGAGATTCGAACCCTGGACCCGGAAATTACTAGACAACACTTATTAAGTGTGCTTTAACCTCCAACTTTGATCATTTAAAAAGACCAATACAATAAAATGGTCCACATAAACAAAAGTATGAAGGCACCACCCAGTAAACAATTTCATGTGACTATAAGGTTATGCCAATATTAGCCGCTAAGTTACAATAATATTAGTTGCCAATCTTAGGATCACCTTTTCCAGGAAACTTCCCAATTTATGTCACAATGTTAGCATGCGACATTACCTCATAATCAGGAGGTAAGGTTAGGATAAAGTTATAACATAACATTAGCATGTAATGTTAGCATAACGTTTCTGATGAAAATTCCAATTTCCTTCAGAATATTAGCATATAATATTACTTCAATTTACTTGATAATAAAGGTGTAAGGTTGAGATACTGGTTGATATGGAGTGGTAATTGGTTTTAAGATGATTGCCTGGTGTTACTGGATGACATACACAGGTAATATTCAGCTGATATTGTCATAATCATAACAGTTCACATTCAATGTTCTGTTCATATGACCCTGACATCACAGAAAAATTACAGATGAGACAAAGATTGCGCACTTAAAAAATATTTTATACAGCACATGCAGAGAGAGATAGCAGTTATATCACACAATCAGATGGCTTCAAGTGGGGAACTTTCCCAGGAGCCAGAATGAGCTGGATGGGCTTCTCCGCAGCCCATTGTAATTGTGCTGTTTCCAGAGGTCCTCCAAGCATGGACTTCTATGTCCAACTAATGTAATGCTTGGAACTGGCCAGGGGTTTCTGCCTTTCACTGTCCACGGTAACTGCAGCCAGGGTAAATGAAGATGCAGAATCTTTGAAAAGGTAGAAAATTGTAAGAATAAGTGACAGACAAACAGACAAAAATACAGATTAAACAAAGGATTAGTGAGTTAGTAATAAAAGAGAAAAAAAAAAAAGTGAGAGACCAGGCCTAGCAAATTGCCAGGTCACCAAAATTATCAGCTTGTCCTTTTTACAGAACAGCCCAAGTCTCTCTGGTGATGCTGATACACTCACCTTGGAGGGTGTCACGCATTTCCAGGATCAATCTTTGTGGTCAAGGAAGAACATATCTCTCTTAGCTTCTGGCTGCCATCGCTCTTTTCTCACACACTTCAAGCAATTGATATCAATATCAATTGACATATTTACCTAGTTCGTAGGCATGATGCAATAAAAAATTCAGTAAATTTGTTATCTTTTAATTAATTATACATTTTACACTCGATTGTGGTAAACATTTGGACTGAGCATGGAGCAAGTGCTGAGCGCAGGCCATGTGGCTCCATCTATAAATTGACACTTCAACACAATGACGAACCAATATCAACTGGTACACTGTGAAATTTGAAAACTGTGTTGCTGCAATATTTTGAGCTGTCTCAGAATGCTCACAATTTTCCAGCTGCGATGGCTCACTGCTATAAGTTGTCCAAACGAGTCATAACATTAACCTGTGAAAACATGAAAGTTTCAGTTGTTACAGAATGTGAGTGTATGACTGTGTGTGATTCCGAATCAATCAATCAATCTTGATATCTCAGCCATGCCACATGTAGCGTCATCTATAACAAGCATGTCTCATAGTACTGCATTAAATTCTAAATAATTATATACTTAAAAAAAAATAGAACATAATCACAACAGCTCAATATTTTGAGTTTTCTCAGCTTGAAAGCCTAAGTCAACACAGCTCAGTATTTTGAGTTATCTCAACTCAAAACATTAATCTGTGTTAGCTCAATCAACTTGTGCAACCATCTCACTCAATCAATTGAGCTGAATCAGTGCCTCCAATATTACAGTGTATCTCAACCTTACCTCTTCATTATACAGTAACATTAATATGCTAATATTCAGAGAAGGAAATAGGAAGTTTCCTCAGAAACGTTATGCTAACATTACCTGCTAATGTTATGTTATAACATTATCCTAACCTTGCCTCCTCATTATGATGTTATGTTATATGGTAACATTGTGAAATACAGCGAGAAGTTTCCTGGAGAAGGTTATGCTAATGATCAGCCACTAATATTATCGTCACTTAGCACTGATAATGTTATGCTAATATTACCAGAATATTGGACAGATCATCTTATTTCTAACGCTTCCTTAACATCCTGGTCAGGTTAATATAACATTATAAGAATATCATCAGTGTCATATTACCTTGTAACACCCTGCTCAGAAACTGGTGATGTTACGGAAATGTTAGCTGTTTGGTGGGCAGTTCATCCTGGAGTTATTGTGAATGAATAGTTGAATTTGACATTATTCATACAAAGCACAATATTAGAGAAAGTGTGACTCAGCAACAGAATCTTTTTTTCATTTCACAATTCATCCTTTTGCCCAGCAGTCTACAGTGTTGTGAGTTTCAATTCATACACAATAGGGACAAAAATAGAAAGATACAGAGATACAGAGAGAGGGAGCTTCTCGAATTACATTGGAACACACAGGAAAAGGGAATCGATTTTGGGAAAATGAATGGCGGATAAGAACTGAGGATGGAATTCATGAATGGGGGATATGAATCATGGCACTGGATATATATCTGTATCATTCATTTCGGGTGAAAATTGCTGATGATAGAAGGATGCGGGATGGAGCATCACGCGATTTGCAGCAGCAACATTCGGATGAGGGAACAAGTGTATCTCTGATATTCTGCACTTTATCATCTCAGTTGAATCTGTATCTCATCCTATAAATTCATGATTGAATCGAGGATTTCAACTCAATCCGGGCTTCATATTCAGGGCATACATCGATATACATTTAACTATAATATAGATTTTAAGCATCACACTTCCACGGATTTTAAATGATTTTATCCCCTGCCAAAAATAACAGTCGCCGCTGACATGAACTCGCGAATGAATATGAATCCCTCAATTCCCTCGCATGATGTTCCTGCAAAAAGCCATTGTGGGTTTATTTGCGAATGCAATAATAACATCTGACAAAAATGAGTGCGGTGTTTCGTGCAAATGTTTGTCTTTCGTTCTGAATCGTTCCACGGGCTGATGCAAACTGACACGGGCCAGTCGCTGGCCCTGAAATATTAATGCGATTCTAACGTGTTTTAAAATGATTTAAGCACAGCTGAAATCCAACACCAGTGAATATGATTACATTTTGTGCGAATTGGAAATTCAATTGACAGCCGCATTATTCTTGCATGAGGGGAACAATGATGAGGGAAACAACATTGTCACCAATCTGGGGGTGGTTGTTACATGCTGGAAACAATGTCATGCCATGGCTTTTGCTCTGTTGCAGTGTCAGGGTGGCAACTAAAAAGCAGAAAAAGTTTTGCATTCACACCAACAACAATAGTATCGAAGTGCCCTTGCATGATGAAACAGTGACTGTGTTTTAAAAGGCTCCTCTGATAGGAGTAGCGATGGGTGGAATATTGGAGCTTCATGTCCTGTATTTATGCAATCTAGTAGTAGCATGGGCTACGAAGGACAGGAGTAAGACACGGCAATAAGGAAAAGGAACATTGAAACCACTGTCCACCACTGCTCCAGGTGATCGACCCGGCCAGAGCTGGAATCTAACCTGGGACCAAACAGCTGGAAGAACAGAGCACTACAAAGGAGCTGAACCCTTTTGCCCTCCGATATTGTATATGGATGGTAACTCGGCATAACACCTTCTTTCAGAATGAAGCTCCCCGGTCAACCAAAGTAAATGGTATAGGCCTACAGCCAAAGGACCTTGTGTCATGCATCTTTTTACATTCAGTTCTTTTTATTCGACCTTTAACGTTAACCCTTCAGAACAATTTCATAGAATTCCAGCAAAAACCCAGAATGAGCTCTCTAGATATGTCCATGTCAGTCTATCTGGGTGGGATCAGTGTGTCTGTCCTATATCAAGGGTTGGTCTAATCTGCTGGTTGATCAGTCTGACTTAGTCTGATCACCTCCCTGGGGACAGTAAATGTTATCAAAGAACTGCAAGCAATCTGGCCACAGCAAGAGAGGAGGGAGAGAAAGAGAGGAGGGGGGAGAAGGCCTGGTGGTGGCACTTCTGATTGTCAGGGCTGCTGCTTGTTGTGGTAAATCCCCGGATGAACAGTCCACATAACTGCCTCAGAACTGCCTCAGAAGACGTCCAAGCTAACCAAAGGCAACTCAAGGCATCTACAGGCAACTATGGAAGACCCAAGACAGCTACAGGCAACTATAGGCAGCTCACATGGCCCATAAGTGACTGGGGGAGCTTTCCTTCAAATTCCTTGCCATCACACACAGCCCTGTCATGGGAATGCCAACACTACCCCCATTTACTGACTTATCTAATAATAGCAGCCAATATTCTCCCCCAATGAACCTCCCAGAACCCTTCCGCAGAACCCTTCTCCACAAACCCTTCTCCCATTTCACCCCTTCACCTCCATTTCCAACCAATTCTTGCTAAACGCTTTCCATGATGGCCAAGATTTCTCCGAATGCTCCCCTTCGCCCCAAATCATCCGGATATCATCCGGATATCGGAGTATGTCACCAGCCCATCAGCCACCTCGTGTCACTCGGCTATCATCCACGATGGAATGAATCACAAATAGGTGGTCCAGGACTCCTTTCCAGGGTTATTGCCAGACTATTGCTTTTGTTTCATTGCAGGGTATCTGTTGGAAACATCTTGCAACTTGGACCGAAGAAGCCCAGTTGGCAGTTGTGCAATTCTCAAAGCAGTTGTTCTATTTTCAAAGAAACAGGAGCTGGTGACTGTTGCATGAACTGCCAGAAATGATGAGAAATACCAAGGTTAGTCATAAAGTGACTGTCCCTTCCAAATAAATACATCACAAGAAATAAACAGTGACATGTAGTGACAGACAGCCAGACAGATATGTACAACAGAATCAAAGACACAAAGAATGACAGCAAAGACAGATAGACAGATAGAGGAAAAGACAGACAGACACTTCAGACAGAATGGCAGATAGAGAGGATGTCTCCAAGACATGCAGCTGACCCTGTGCCCTTGCTTGGCCTTTGGGTTTCATTATCTGCAGATCTGTCTGATCCTGAGTTGCCCTTTGGGCTGGTGTGTTTTTGACATCACAAGGAACTGATCAGCTGGGACAAGATTCTGGGACAAGACTTTGAAGATCATGGCATCAATGATGCAAGCTGAAATCTATATTTTATTCATCTGGAGATGAGGCTCTTGTCCTCCTCTTCTCTTGTCATGGCATCCCCCTGTCATAGCAGAACCACCCTGAGGGGTGCATTATCATACCCTACAAGAAGGCCATGGGACACAAAGAGGTCAACAGGGAGCTAAGGGGTCCCATTTAAGACATCCCTGTTTATTCACCCCAATTGATTTCTTCCATCTTCCATTTATGCCCTTCATGCTATTATCAGTATTATCATTGCTTTATGGAGGAATATATGACCCATGGATGCTCATAGCCTCCAATCAAGCATTCAGAGCTTATATCTGAGGTCACCCCAATTTGGAAGACAGCTATTAGGTTAGGTTAGGTTAGGTATAATACTGATCGCAGGCCCTTTAAGGGCCTCTATGATCAGATCTTATTCGATGATATATGTACATATGATGCGATGACTTGGACGGAAAGCGAACATCAGAAATATGGACGGATTGAACTTGTGATGAATAACGGAATATATATAGTTGAACTTGTGATGAAAACGGAATATATATAGTTGAATACAAAGTTGAAACGGTATATAAAGATATTTACAATATATACAGTTCGAGTTAAGTCTTTTGTCAATTTTTCTTCCAATCAGCAGGAATAGGTTGAACAATTTTTTCTTCCAATCAGCAGGAATAGGTTGATCTTTATATTATCTAACTTATGTGAGCTAAGGCCTCTCACGATGCCTCCACTCATTATAAGCTTCATTTAAGCAACTGTGATATGATCTTATAGTATTTATAATTAATCCAATCTAAAAAAAGATTTAATAGGTTAAGGCCTCTCACGATGCCTCTACCAGATTTAATCTTTTCAAATACCATTAATGTAACCATTCACCAAACATCAATTCAGTCACTATTTTTGAGAACTAAGGCCTCTCATGATGCCTCCGCTCTAAATTATGTTAATATGCTAATAATCTGCTTCCGCATCATATAGAATTGGATGGTTTTCCCAGAATTTATCCAAACGATTTTTGAAAGCATTTAAACTAGGTGCCATTACGACTGATTCTGGTAGGTTATTCCATATCTTCGGTATTCTAACCCGGAAGGAGTTTTTTCGTAGATCCAATCTGTTAGCTCTTTCTTGAAACAGTTTTAGCTGATGTCCTCTTGTTGGAGTACTTGATTTCTTGAGGTCTATTGAAACTTCTGCATCATAAATTTGATGAATAATTTTGTATGCCTCGATGGCATCGCCACGCATCCTACGGAATCTTAAAGTTGGAAGATTTAGTCTCTTTAATCTTTCAGGATACGACAAGTTATGAAATCCGTTGATCTTCTTGGTGGCTGCTCTTTGTACCGATTCTATCTTCCGGATATCACCCTTTTTATACGGACTCCAAACAGCTTGACCATATTCTAGCGTCGTTCTCACCAACGTAACGAATAAAGGCTTAAATATATTTGGTTCCAATTTATCGAATGTTCTCCTTATAATGCCCATCATTCTATTTGCCTTATTTACTATGTTGTGTATGTGGTGATCAAATTTCAAATTGTTGTCAATAGTGATGCCGAGATCTTTCTCTTCCTGAATCCTTTCTAGATATGCTGTATTTCTTCCGTCTGTTGATGTTATAGGGAGGTATAGGTCAGGTGGTGGTATTCCTTCTTGTCGAGTTATTTCCATGTGTTTACATTTATCCGGGTGAAACTTTAATAGCCATTCTTCAGTCCATTGATGTAATTTGATAAGGTCGACTTGTAAATTCTGGTCTGGATGCTCTGGTTTCCAACTTGTGAATATCTTAGTATCGTCGGCAAATAGATAGATATTTGATGTTATGTTGTCTGGCAGGTCATTAATGAATATCACAAATAAGATGGGGCCGAGTACAGAACCTTGTGGAATTCCACTATCGATATTTGATGGAGATGAATTTTTTCCATTAACAACTACTATCTGTTTCCTGTCTGTAAAGAAATCTTGTAACCAATTTTTCAAGCAGCCTTCAATACCATAACTTGCAATTTTATTTAATAAGCGTTTATGTGGCACGGTATCAAATGCCTTTCGAAAATCCATATAAGCTATCTCAATAATTTCTCCCTTATCTAGTGACTCTGACCATTTATCCAAGACTTCCAATAATTGTAGAATGGTTGATCGATTCGGAATGAAGCCAAATTGCTTTTCCGAGAATAATTTGTTACTGATCATGTAATCCAGGAGGTCTTCCCTGATGATGCTTTCCATCGTCTTACATACCACACTTGTAAGGCTTACTGGACGATAATTGTTACATGAGCTTTTTGGTCCTTTTTTGTGCAAAGCACAGACATTTGCTTTTTTCCAAGCTGTTGGTAATTTTCCTGACTCGAATGATGATGTAAATATTAAGCTAAGAGGTTTTGCTAACACATTGGATAATTCCTTGAGGACTCTAGGATGCATGTTATCGGGACCGGCAGATTTATTTGCATTTAGCTTGACTAATTTCTTCTTTATTTTATCCTGAGTGAAGGTGACATTTTCAATTTTAGCGGTTGTTCTAATTCCGAGTGTCGGGATAATTCCTGATGGTTCTTTTACAAATACGGAAGTGAAATGCTGGTTTAATGCCTCTGCTTTTTCTATATCTGATTTTGCTTGACCTGAATCTGTCTCCAGCTCCGGAATTTCATGTTTTATCTTAATTTTACTATTTACATAATTCCAGAATTTCTTAGGGTTTCCTTTTATATCGCTGGCGATGTCCTTTTCCCATGCTGTTCTTGCCTTCCTCGTTGCTTTCCGAACTTGATTTCTGATTCTGGTATATTCTTGATGCTTACTTGCTGATCTTGTTTCCATATATCTTCTCCAGGCTATGTTCTTCTTCTTGATCTTTGACAGAATACTCTTTTCCAAAGGCACTGGCCATGATTTACCACCAAGTCCAATCTTTCCTTTAGGTACACAAGTATCTTGTGCTTTATTAAAAATTTCTTGGAAAACGTTCCATTGTTCATCCACGCTTTTCCCATCAAATATTTGTTCCCAATCTAAGTCTAGCAGATTCTTGAATTCTGAATAATTTCCTTTGTTGAAGAAATATTTTGTTTTCTTTTCAGGCGAGTTTTGATTGTAACATTTGAAGGTTATCATTAACGTACAGTGGTCACTGCGCCCGAGTGGACTGTCATGTGATATTGATTCTATCATTTCTTCTTCGTTTGAAAAAACTAAATCTAGTAGGGATGGATTATCCTGGCCTCTGCTTCTTGTAGCTTCCTTAATATGTTGTGTCCAGTATGTAGCTGTAACTGTATCCAAGAATGACTGTGCATGTCTGTCTCGTGCCTGCATGTATTCCCAATTAATACTTGGGAAATTAAAGTCTCCAAGAACAATTTTGTGCGAATAGTTTAATTCATCTATTATGTTTAAATGTAAATTTAAGGCCTCATTAGTTTCTTCACTGCAAGAAGGGCTTCTATATATTGCACATAAGAGTAGTTTGTCGTTGTCTTTAAGCTGGATGATAACGTTCAAATTTTCATTGAAGTCGCTTTCAATGGTGAGCTCTTGGGCTTTTAGATTGGATTTGGTATATATGCATATACCTCTCCCTTTTCCAATTTCTGTGCAATGAAGATCATATCCTCCAATATTTAACTCTGCTTCCACAGGTGTAAATCTTGAGTTCTTCGGCCACGATTCTGTAATAACTATTATATCTGTATCTCCATCTGCAAGCCTTGATTTTAGTTCCATTAACTTGCCAAACAATGAATCAGCATTTGAATACAGGATTTTGATTTGATTTAAATCTGGGCCTAAAGACCTGGTATGTGCCGCCTCAAGCTGCCCTCCATGTCTATAATGACCTCTCTGCGTATCTGCCTGTATATTCAAACTTGATTCAGTAGACCGGGCATGGGCCGCCTCAAGCTGCCCTCCCTGTCCACATTGTTCCATCTGATTTTCAGTCGTTTCGTTAGAACTAGATTCAGTAGATCTGGCATGGGCCGCCTCAAGCTGCCCACCATGTCTACATTGATCCCTCGGAGTTTCTGTTCTCACGTTTAAAGCTGTCCCAATAGATCTGGTATGGGCCGCCTCAAGCTGCCCGCCAGTTCTAAAGGAATTTAAATCTATAGATGTTCTATTGGAATTTGAATTTCTTGTCGATAACACAGTATCTTTTCTCTTTAAATTATCATGTTGCTTGAAGCTTATTTTGTTTTCTTCACCTCCTTTACCTGCCAAAAACCCGGTCCTCCTACGACTTTGTGTTTTTTCCCTCCTTCAGATTTTTCACGTGCATTCTTTAGAAGTTCCTTCAGCTCGTTTCTCTGTTGTCTTGTAAGGTCGTGACTGATGCCAATCGTTTCAAATTGACTATCTTTCAAAAGTTTGGTGCCCTTAAGTATTTTCTCTTTGATGTCTTCATTCCTGATTTCCACTACAATCGGCCTATTTGTTCTCTCTGCTTCTTTGCCAAGTCGACGGTACCTTGTGCAGTCCTTTTCATCAATTTCCTTGAAGACGAATTTCAATATTTCATAGCATCTGTCTTTATCGTCTAATTTCTTCTTCTCACTGTTCTCCTCTTTGGATTCCGTAAGGCCATAGATGATGAGATTGTTTCTCCTTTTTTCCCGGTCTTCCAACTCATTAATAACTGTATTTAAAGCAGCTGGTTCTCTCAGGGCTTCCTCCGCTGATTTGGATGCAATTTCCTTTACTTTTTCCTCTGATGGGAGTGCTTCGGCATTTGATGCCATTGTGGATTCAATGTGCTTGGTTACCTTTTCTGTGATATCTTCTTTCATCTGGTCACTTGAAACTTCCAGTTTTGAATTTACTGCCTCTTCAATCCGATTTTCCATGACAGCTGAAGATTCATTCACTTTTTCTTCTAAAGCGCCCATCCTTCTCTCTACATCCTGCAGTTTGGTATGCATTACTATCATTTGTTTGTGAATTGATTCCGCTCCAACTTGGCAGCTCTTGCAATACCAATGCAAATAGGGTAATTGTTTCTGAAGAGCATTGTATTCCACCGTGGTGAAATTTTGACATACCGGGTGTGATTTCCTGTTGCACACACTGCATGTTAGGAACTTGTCTTTATCCTTAATCTTCCTTTCGCATTCTGTGCAATCCATTTTGGATGTTGAAATCTTGGGGGGTTTATAGAACACTTATAAGATACCCAAAAAGTTTTGAGCTAGTTGTCTACTTAGTTTCAGAACTCATTCGTCTTCGTTTGAAGTTCCATGTATCTACATCAGGATCAAGTGACTCTAGTGATGAATTTAGTTCGTTTTGCAATTCATTATCATCAGTGTCTAATGATGAGTTCAAATCAATTTGTACTTCTTCTTCTTGCTCAAAGAATTTTACTAACGAATCCCATGTCCTTTCATCTAGTTTTTTCTGAAGTTTCTCATCTGGGTGCACTCCGTCTTTCAGGCCTTTGTTTACAAATTTAATTTGTTTCCTGGTTTTAGTTTTGCCTTTCGTCTTGTATTTCTTGACTGACCGTGCAAAAACTTGGAAATGCAAGTCGATTGATCTGGTACCCTCGGCCTTATTCCCTTCAAGGATGTTTGAGTTTACGTACGCCAAGTCTTCCAATAGTTCCACTTGTTGGCTTTTAAGTCTTTCTTGTTGGCTTTTAAGTCTTTCTTTCTATTGATTTCATTCTCTGCAGCAAACCTATTTATCGCCATCATAGCATTGAGAGAAGATGGCAAATGAGCGATAAATGGAGGAATGGGCGATAAATAGGTGAATGGCAATCAGGTGAGGAGGTATTGGATTGTGATGGATGATTTGTTGGGAGTGATCACATTGCAAGCCAAGCCACAAACCAAGCTACAAGCAAAACCAGAAGGGAGTGATGTTCCTCTGGTTGCAGTAAAACGCTACACATACAAGCTTGTCCTCCTCAAATCATCAACCGTCCTCAAGTGCAAGTCCATGTCCCTTCTCAATAACAGCCTGCCCCTGTAATGCTCCTGTATGCTCTTGTGTGCTCCTGTTTGCTTGGGGGCCTCATTAGTTCTACCACTTGCCATCGCTTGCCATCAGCTGCCATCAGCCGCCATCAGGAGGCCATCAACATCCTCTTTTTACCTCGAGGGCGGAAGGGGTAAGGGAAGCGACTGAACGAGGGGTTGACATTGGAGACAAGACTCACAAGAGACGATCGAGCACCTTTGGTTATTACTGCAACCTATCATGAGTGTATCGTTGCACCCCATCCCAACCTATCCAATGTCATCCAATGTCCCCTAATATCGCCCACTGCCATCGTATGTAATGACACCCTCCAAATGACACCAGGAGGCTCCCCAAGCAACTAAGTTCTATATAAGCCCAGCAATGAGGAGGGCAACTAGAGGAGCAGCCTGTTTGCTCATACATGTAGGTGACACCCTCCATGGCCATCACTCATTGCATCCTTCACCATCTTTTCTTGGCAACTCAGCACTCACCATCTCTCTGTGCTCACTGCATGTTGACTGCAGGACCTTGGGTGACTCATCTTGCAGCTTCTGTATCAGGGTGCTGTTGCTGCAGCAATTGAGGGAGATGGGGAAAGGGGGGGGGTCATATCGGGGGGGGGGGGGCTTGAGATGTACATCAAACACTCGACATGCCAGCCCCTCTGACCCTTCCTGCAGAAGGTCAACATTGATACTGCAAAGATTTCCTGATGCCCTCTATCAATACTATATCTGGCAAAGTGTAATCACTACACTATAAATGCTCTATACTAGTCAATAATAGTCAGTCCACTTATCAAAGAAATAAAAAATATCATGTAATTCAATTATTACCCCAACAAATAAACTAGGGAACTCTTGAAGTCATAATTAAATAATATGTGGCTGATGAGGCAAAATGTCTTGCCTTCTTTGAAGTCTCCTAAGTTATAAATTTACAAAGACACAGAGGTCGTAAGAAGCTCTCAGCGCCGGAACAGGAAGTAGGTGAGGACAGGCGGAAGTGGATTGCACCTCCAGGACAGGAGAGACCGAGAGAGCTATACAGGAGAGGAAGAGGTCGGTTGTAAAACGCGGATCGGAACTGCAGGCAAATATAGAGATAGAGCTATACGGGACTACAAGATGGATGGGGCAGCAACATGGGGCAACATGGAAGTATAGCATGGCAATACATGGCCCATTTAGGCCCCTGACCCCAGGGTGCACCCAGACAGGCCATAATGCACAGAAATCGATGGTGAGGCATTGGCCAGTGCTCAATGGGTGCTCACTCAGTGCCTGCGAGTGCTCAGAGAATTCCCAGAGCCCCCGCAGAGAGTGCTCAGGGCTCGGATTTCCACGCGTAAGAGCTGTTTGAAAGGTTCGCAGCCAAGATGTTGCAGAAAAAGATTGCCTGCTGAAACAAGAACCTACAATAACCAACAAACATGCCAAACATTCACTTTTGTAGTGCTTTCACTTAAAATCACTAACACTGTCACAAAGCTGCTTTATATGATAACAACAACACGAGACTCAGTCGAGACTGTCACATCCACTTGGATAGAATCTCCAATACTCTCTATCCGCCTCTTTACGTAGTGCGCTTCTCAATTCTTCAAACGACAATGTCGTGGCCCAGTAACGAGTGTGCAACCAGTGGGTCACAGGTCATTCGCGGGTCTGTCATGAGGTCTGTCACGTCCTGCAGTTGAACGTCTGCAACTTGTGGATCCCCTGCAATGCGCAGTGAATAACTTGTGTCGTTGCCATGGTGATGGATAGCTGGTTGAGGTCATGGGGTCGGAACGTGTCATGTGACCTTAATAGGGTGCTGTGATGATTGGTCAGCAGATACAATTAAGCCCTCAAGACAATGTGCAGGGAGAGTCCTGGGAGACACCCAACCCTCCCTCTGAGCCCCTCCAACCTCCTTCACCGCCTTGAGCATTGAGCACCGAGCAGCCATCCCTGTTATGAAATATGAACCACCAATCAGCGGTCATTTAGCCACCGCAATCAATGGACCATTTTACGACCTTACATCCGTCGCTGGCCATGGAGCGCCATTGCAGTGCCATTGCAGCGGCCATTTTGTGACTGTGATGGATGTGGCGATTAATAACACCTTGCGAGTAATAACTGCGACTGTCAGCTGAGCCGTTCCTCATATTACTTGCTTCAGCCAATGCTTGCCGATGCTCGGCCGGAGAAAAACTTGTCAGCTCAGAATTATTGGGAGCAGAAGATGAGGAATGGGCGATAATAAATGATAAGGAAAACAAATGGATTGAATAATGGAAACACTGGTGATTAGATGAGCACAGGGCGAAGTGGGTCTGGCTTCCAGTAATAAACATTCCACAAAGGTCAAATTACAAATAATAGGACAGAAGACTAGAAAAGAAGCCAACATTTGATTAGCTCCATTCAATTCTAACCACATCATTTAGCTTCATTGCTTCCGGTTGTTATTGTTATCACAGTTTCAATTTCTTCGACTTTTAATTACAGACCGCGATAAATCTGAAGATCAGCTATCACATGTGGTTATCATTATTGTGATTACAGCTGAAAGTTTCATTTTGAGAATTCAACGTCTTGGAAGTGCTTCATGTTATGACAAGATAGCTCGTTCAATATTGCGGCGGCCATATTTCCTGGTTATGTGGATGTCTTGTTGGTGTTGCGTTGAGAGGTGCGATTGACTCTGATTAAAATGTTGGGAGGGGGCAGTAATGAATGGGTTGGGGCTGTCGGGGCTGCTCTTAGCTCGATTCAGAGCAATTCAGATGTTGGTTTGGGTCGTGAATGGAGCGGGTGGGGGACGCTGATTAGCCGGGATTAGGAGACTACTTGTTGCTGCGACAGGAATGCAATGCGTCATCAGGCTAGGAGGAATTAGAGCGCCTAGTAGCAACCTAAGAGCCATTCTTTCAAGAGGCCTCCGCAAACATTTACAATGCTATCTTGCCATCGCCATCCCATTAGACGAGGACAGCTTTATCCCAGTGAAATAGCTATCCCAATAACAATCTCTATACTAGCCGTGTAATTACACGTAGGCCTATACTCTGCCGATATGAGATAGCCAAGCATGCCTATAAAAATCCAATGTGGTTATGATACAAGATATATACATTTAACTTCAATGATCAACAAGACCAAAAAATAAGCATAAACACTAGAGAAAAAAAAAGAAAGATTGGTTGGCAAAAAAAAGGAAGAACTGTTGATTTCGCTGCAAACAATTAGCAAAGCGATTAATTTCTGAGACTTGGTGACAGGATGTTTGCCATTTTGTTTGGGTGGAGTGCTGATCCAAGGCCGATACAACGGCATCATGTTTCAGCCTGTTTTTCAGCCTCCTGCTTCTGCTTCGTTCATTTTATGATTTGATATGAGAAGCTGTTGATAAAACAAGCCATCCGCACCCCGTTAATAACAGCTGCTGCGGACAGGAAGTGAGGAGAAACGAATGAGCCGCAGAGCGAAAAGTAAACTGTTGACTTTCTGTTTGTCATTCCGCCTCATTACTGGGAAATTTAGGAGCACTGTGTCAGACGACACCAGTCCGGATAAACCTTTCAAACAATTAAAGAACTTTTAGTGCTGATCAATTCTAAACGGCCATTATTGGAACATTGGCTGGTCTTGGACTGCGCTTCTTATAGCAAAGTTTAGTCTAGTGTAAGCAATTTGTATAAGACAACAGATGACAAGGAATTATATCAAAACAATCATAAAGACTAAGTTTCTAATATAAGACAATATAATATGTCCCTCCGTTGTTAGACCAGTTGCAATATGTGACCGCCTTCCTTCTATACGAAGTATGATTTTACCGCATTTCGCGCACTTCGTAGAACCTGTAGCCCCTCGAGAGTCTGCGTCATGACTATAAGGGGCGGTCTTTCACGGATTGCATTCAGTGTGATCGGACTAATTTAAATTTTAATGTCCTTTATTTACCCAGAGGAGCATTTGGAACGTACATGTGTGAGTCTGAAGCAAGAGTGCAGTGCGCATGCGTGAGGGGAAGTGACGTTTGACCTGCCTCGTTGTGATGACGTTAATTGTGATCATGTGATGAATGGTTTCCCTGAGTGGAAGGGACAGGGGGAGGCCACAGTGGGTGTATGTACAAGCTACATGTATAGGGAGGGGGTTCAAGCAGCAAACAAAGCCCCCAGAGAGAGCAGCTTTCCTGCTTGGCTACATAATTGAATATGGCTTCATTACTGGTCTTCGATTTTCCCCTTAATAACTTTCGTGCCTTGCCAGTTCTGTTCTGTGGACAGCCATCTTGAGGAAAGGTCTGTCAAAACAACAATGATAGATTCTTGTGAATATTCATTGTTACTACAAGCCAAAGGAAAGGAAACATGCCAAGAAGCATGGGGCTGTAAGTAGGGCTTTTACAAACTTTACAGTGCAGATTCAACTGCATTGAAGGATTGGAGAAGTCTAAACAGCCAGATTAGCATTTTCACCACACTACTTTGTATAGGAGATGCAGACAAGCCACAAAACACGCCAGACTGCCTTTCCTGGTTCTTTCCTCAGTGGATCCTCCAGCCTGCCACCTCCTCCTCCAAGCCAACCATCCATCTTAGTGGCTTAGGTCTTCCAGGGAAACAACGCCACCCTGGCCTGGCAGAATGGCACAAGCAGACTGGCAAGGTGCTGGCAGGGGACTGAGCATCCAGCTGCACAGCTGAAGACAGCTGGTGATAAAACAGAGGTTGTTGATAAAACAGCTGTTGATCAAGGCTAAAGAGTGAGCAATGAGAAGACTCAAGAGAAAGGAGGTACGTGTAGATAGGCCTAAATAAATGACAGAGTGAAAGGGATGCCTCTGGGCTAAAGTGGTGAAATTGGATGAAGCATTTCCATTGACATGTTCAGCTATCACAAGGCACTGAAAGCATCATTCATGGCATTAATGCTCTTACGATAAGCACTGGTTCAATATGGCAGGCAATGACTGGGGAGCAATGTATGGGGAGGCAGTGAGAGAGGCAATAAGAGAGGCAAGCAGGGAGGTAGTGAGGAAAGAAGT